>OU696696.1:132118501-132288555 GCA_916050605.2 Platycheirus albimanus | reverse complement strand
TTTTAATATTTTAATCCTACTAATATTATAAATGTGAAAGTTACGATGTTTGGTTGTTTGGATGTTTGTTGCTAACTAACGCCAGAACGGCTGAACGGATCTTGATAAAAATTGGCACAGAGATAGCTTATAGTCTGGAATAGGAGATAAGCTATTTTTATCCCGGTGAAATGTATGGTTCCCGTGGGATAGATTTGTTTTAATTTCGAAATCACACCAGAATGGCTGAACGGATCTGGATGAAATTTGGCACAGAGCTAGATTATAATCTGGTATAGCACAAAGGTTTCTTTTTATCACGGTTAAATGTATGTATTAAATTATAAAGCTATAAAAGAAGAAGAAGCTAGATTATGATAGACTATACTCCTCAAGCTACAGTCTACTATTTGATCAGCTGAAACGTGAGCGAAGCCGCGGGTAAAGGCTAGTAAATAAATAAATATTGACGAAATGCAAAGAACAAATTAAAAAGGACTAGCAATTTAAAAAAGTTAGACGTATACAGGGTGATTCACGAGCGTTGTGCCAAAAAGCTAGAGCGTGTAGGTTGAGTTATGACAAGAAAAAATTGTATGGGAGGGGGGGTCTATTCCCCGATTAAATGGGAGGGGCAATTTCTGAAAAAATTGACTTATTTTGTTAAAAAAAAAAATATTAAAAATCAACGGCTTCGTTTACAACACCGTGTTATACCTTTTTGAAAGCCAAAAACTTTTTCTTTCATCTTGTTTTTAAATGAAATGTTTTAACAAATAGTTTAAAAAAATAAATTTTCAAACTCAAAATTTTGAAAAAAATAATTTAAAACTAATTTTTTCAAAATTTTACGTAATTAAGTATAATTTTTGTTCTCAGAATTTATTGCTCCCATTAATCTTTAATCAAACACTGAAAACCGTAGACTTTTTGTTGCCAAGGTATTCAAAAATAACCGAACCTACTTCTTCACAAAAACACGAAAACAATTGGCTAAATGATCACTTGTGCCATCCCGTAAGGCTAGATTTTCTTGTTTTTGTGAAGAAGTAGGTTCGGTTTTTTTTGAATACCTTGGCAACAAAAAGCCGTAGAGCCATACGATTTTCAGTGTTGGATTAAAGATTATGGAGCATTGAATTCTGAGAACAAAAATTATACTTAATTAAGTAAAATGTTGGAAAAAATTAGTTTTAAAATTATTTTTTTCAATTTTTTTTCAAAATTTTGAGTTTGAAAATTTATATTTTTTAAACTATTCGTTAAAACAATTTAATTTAAAAACAAGACGAAATAAAAAGGTTTTGGCTTTCCAAAAAGTATAACACGGTGTTGTAAACGAAGCCGTTGATTTTAAATATTTTTTTTTACAAAATACCTACGTCAATTTTCCAGAAAATTGTCCCTCCCGGCTAAACGGGTTATAATGGACCCCTCCTCCCATACGATTTTTTTCTTGTCTTAATTCAACCTACAAGCTCTAGTTTTTTTGGCACAACGCTCGTGAATCACCCTGTATATTAAGGTTTACACATATATTTATTTGTACACTCGGTGCCTAACCTGAGAATTTTGCCGCCCTAGGCAAATTGTAATTTTGCCACATCAAAAATATACATATAATAAGAAAAAAAACGAAAATAACAACATTAACATAGAGCTTTATTTAGTGATAATTAAAGGCTTCGACAAAATAAAGTTTTTTTTTTTACAATTTTGAACCTAAAATGCTGCTCGGAGCGATTTCATTTTTGCAAATCTCGTAGCGATTTCTTCTTTTTCAATGCGATTGAGCATTTTTTTTATACGCTATTCCATAGAATGGGTATATTGTATTTGGTGTGGAGTTTGTAACATAGAGAAATAATACCGTTAGGTATAGAAAAGTATATATATTCTGACTCAGAATCAAAAGCTTAGTCGATTTAGCCATGTCCGTCCGTCCGTCCGTCCGTCCGTATGTATACTCTCTAGAGGTCGCAATTTTTGAGCTAGAAAGCTGAAATTTGGTATATATAATCTTTGGTTCAAGAGTAAGGCTAAGTTCTTGAACCGGTAAAATCCGCCCACAAACACGCCCACAACCGCCATTTTTGTTGAACAACCTCAATTTAATAAAATTAAATTATGTTTTTTGTACAGTTACGATAAAAGCATAACGCTAAAACTTTCTTAAAATCAAATAAAAATATTTCAGTTTGGGCGTGGCTTACGCCTATTTTTCAGACAAAAACATCAATATTGTTTTTATAAAATAACAATTGTTATATTAAAGCAAAAAAGATTAAATTTTGTGGGTCTTACTGGCACATAAACATCTTGTGTACGAAATCAAAAAAATTGATTTTGGGCGTGGCTGACGCCCACTTTTCATTAGAAACTATACAAAAATTGTTTTTGTAAATAAACGGTATTTATAATGAATCCGCAAGCCAAAATTTTGCGTCTCTTAATAGAAACTAAAAGGTTTGTGTATGAAAAGAAATTTTTGAATTTTGGGCGTGGCTTACGCCTACCTTTCATGAAAGAACGAAAAACGCAGCCTTAAGAATTTAAGACATTTCCAATGTTTAATTTAAACCTTTTTCCTTCCGTTCGTTATTTGAAAAATATATCTCTACATTTTGTTTTGTAAATTTTTTCAATACGCCCACTTTTAAAGGCGTGATTTTGGTAAAATACCTTTGTTCAGGTAAGATTGTTTAAAAACTACTCGATTCAGTTGTAGTTTTACACATATGCCTAAATACTGATCAAAGCTCAGTTAGTGCTTAAAATTTTTAAGACACGCCCACTTTTAAGGGGCGTTTCCGGCAAAAGTTGTATAAGGCATTAATTTTTTAACGTTTTTTAACTATCGGTCACAGTTTTGAAGTAAAAAGATGAACACTTAGATTTATATTCCTTTGTTACGTAGCAGAGTGTGGTCCAAGAATCGTTAAAACACCCATAATCGCTATTTCCATTCAAAACCTAATTTTTAAAAATTTAAGTTTTGTCTTGTGTTGTTCAAATCGATCTGCAAGAATAAAATTGAATGTCACTGAGCTCATACAAATTGCCTTGGCAATAAAAAGTTTTAGCTTTGGGCGTGGCGCACGCCTTTTTTTATTGTGCCAGCAGTAATTGAACATCACACCACACAAAGTTAATGTTATTGAATTTTGTTCAGTCTGCTAAAGAAGAATTTTGTTTCTGAAACTGAAACATCGGCTAGCTACGGGAGGCATACGCATACACATACAAATATAGGGAATAGGGTATCCAACAGTTCGTTGCAAACGTACTGTAGCTCTCGCTTATGTTTTCAATACAGATAGCATTGAAGACCGTTTGATCTTTCTTGGGTCATTGTTGAGCGCAGATAGGTTTTTATTAGCTTCAGTTTCGAGAAGCTAGCTTCACCTGAAGCAACACTTCAGGATACGTAAACAGTAGGTATCTTAAATGCCGTTAATAAATTTGGACATAGTTATGTTAGAAGTGAGAAGCTAAATTTAGTTTAAAATTGACAAAGGTTTGGAATCAAGAGCAGTTGAAAGTTTGGTTAAATATATTAATTTCATTCAAGAGATCTTTCGCTATAATATCCTTTTGAACTTCGTTGCCAAGTTTTGCAGTTAATATTGTTTTAAGTATTTCGCAGTCTTTCAACTCCAACTTCCTTGAAATAATGCAAGGAAATCCAAAATTTGGGCTGAAAAATTTATACTGTACAAAGCGCTCACCGAGGGAAGGTAACGTAACATTGATAACATAAAAAAGGGAATCAGCTTTAAATTTCAAATTTGGATCTATGGCTTTAAGAGATTGTTCAGATTGACAACGACGGCTGCATACACAGAAAAAAATAATGTCGTCATATTGACAATCGATGGTTTTCAACCTGAAAAACCCGAAATTGTCGTATTGACTACCAAAATAGTCAATAGGACAACGTTTTTTTTCTAAATTGACAACCCGATAGTCAATAGGACAATTTTTGATTGTCAATTTTGGTAGTCAATAGGACAACCGCGGTAGTCAATATGACAACTGCGATAGTCAATAAGACAACTTCGGTAGTCAACATGACAATTTGGTAGTCAATTTCGGATTCAACCAAAATGAAAATTGAATTTCACGATTCTAAGCTGACAACCCGATAGTCAATTGGACAACTTTCGATTGTCAATTTTGGTAGTCAATAGGACAACCGCGGTAGTTAATATGACAACTGTGGTAGTCATTAGGACAACTTCAGTAGTGAATATGACAATTTGGTACTCAAATTCAAATTCAACCAAAATGAAAAACATAGTTTCAAAATTCTAAGCTGACAACCCGGTAGTCAATTGGACAACTATCGATTGTCAATTTTGGTAGTCAATAGGACAACCGCGGTAGTTAATATGACAACTGCGGTAGTCAATAGGACAACTTCAGTAGTCAATATGACAATTTGGTACTCAAATTCAGATTCAACCAAAATGAAAAATAGAGTTTCAAAAACTAATTTGACAACCCGATAGTCAATTGGACAACTTTCGATTGTCAATTTCGGTAGTGAAAAGGACAACCGCGGTAGTTAATATGACAATTGCGGCAGTCAATAGGACAACTTCAGTAGTCAATATGACAATTTGGTAGTCAAATTCAGAAACAACCAAAATGAAAAATAAAAATTCAAAATTCTAAATTGACAACCGGATAGCCAATTGGACAACTTTCGATTGTCAATTTCGGTAGTCAAAAGGACAACCGCGGTAGTTAATATGACAATTGCGGTAGTCAATAGGACAACTTCAGTAGTCAATATGACAATTTGGTACTCAAATTCAAATTCAACCAAAATGAAAAATATAGTTTCAAAATTCTAAGCTGACAACCCGGTAGTCAATTGGACAACTATCGATTGTCAGTTTTGGTAGTCAATAGGAAAACCGCGGTAGTTAATATGACAATTGCGGTAGTCAATAGGACAACTTCAGTAGTCAATATGACAATTTGGTACTCAAATTCAGAAACAACCAAAATGTAAAATTGAGTTTAACAATTTTAATAGGACGATTTTCGATTGTTAATTTCGAAGTCAATATGACAGCTGCGGTAGTAAATAGGAGAATTTGGTAGTTAACATGACAACTTGTTACCCAATACAAGCCCAAAATAAAAACTGAATATTATATTCTGTGAAAAATATTTTGATCGTCAATCTAAAAACCAAAATAAAAACTGAAATTAATAATTCCGATTGTCAACATAAAAACATTTTTCATCGTCAACTTGGCGGACAATTTTACAACTTGGTAGTCAATATGACAACTTGGTAGTCAATATGACAACTTGGTAGTCAATCTGAAATTGGTATAGTCATATTGACTACCGCGGTTGTTCTATTGACTATCGCAGTTGTCATATTGACTACCGCGGTTGTCCTATTATTCCTAGGTATACGAGTAAAATCACCACAGAAAAAAAGAAACCATGTGTATGTTTTGGCTTGCATGTTTTCGAAAAGAAAAAAAGACAAAAGAGTTACTGAAAACTACGGTAATCATATTGACTACCGTGGTTGTCCTATTGACTACCGAAGTTGTCATATTGACTACCGCGGTCGTCCTATTGACTACTGCGGTTGTCACATTGACTACCACGTTTGTCCTTTTATTCCTATAGGTATTAAATCTCCACAAAAAAAAAAGAAAATATGTGCATGTTTTGGCTTGCATGTTTTCGAAAAAAAAACAAGAGTTACTGAAAACTACGGTAGGTAATCATATTGACTATCGTGGTTGTCCTATTGACTACCGAAGTTGTCATATTGACTACCGCGGTTGTCCTATTGACTACCGCAGTTGTCCTATTGACTACCGAAGTTGTCATATTGACTATCGCAGTTAATGTTAAAAGTTATGGTTAGAAATTATACCTAAAAAACATTTTTTTAATATGAAGGTGGCGCTGAAATCGCTCAGCTCTTACAAAACGTATTCAGTTGAATGTTTCACATATGCATAATAAATTTCATAATTTGAACTTTAACTAGTTAAAAGTTAGAGCGAAAAAACATTTTTTAAATATGAAGGTGGCGCTGAAATCGCTCAGTTTTTACAAAACGTATTCAGTTGACTGTTTCACATATGCATAATAAATTTCATAATTTTAACTTTAACGAGTTAAAAGTTACAGCGAAAAAACATTTTTTTAAATATGAAGGTGGCGCTTAAATCGCTCAGTTTTTACAAAAGGTATTCAGTTGACTGTTTCACATATGCATAATAAATTTCATAATTTTAACTTTAACGAGTTAAAAGTTACAGCGAAAAAACATTTTTTAAATATGAAGGTGGCGCTGAAATCGCTCAATTTTTACAAATTCAGTTGACTGTTTCACGTATGCATAATAAATTTCATAATTTTAACTTTAACGAGTTAGAAGTTACAGCGAAAAAACATTTTTTAAGCATGAAGGCGGCGCTGAAATCGTTCGGTTTTACACAGCAAAATAAGTGATCTATTTCAAATATGTATACTAAATTTCATAACTAAAACTTTTAAGAGCAAAAAGTTAGCGTAACGGATACGATTATTGGCACCCCTAAGGAATTTTGGAAACCAAATGCGTGTACATTTTGCGTTAATAGAGTTAAAAATATGTCAAATATACCAAATTGAAATTTGGAAAATTTTGTTTATAAAATTTCCTTTTACTTTGTATTTTGTCTTTAAAAAGGTGGTAAAAACCGTAAGTTAAAAAAAGCTTACCAAATACTACAATTATTGGCACCCGACCACAATCGTCGGCACCCCAATATGTACAATTATTGACACACTTGAAATTAAAGAAAATTGGATTTTTTTTAGATTTTTATTAATTCACTATAGCTAGGTAGTTATGGCCAATTGAGCTGCTTGAACATCCTTTTCTTTGTAATTTTTATTTGTTTTTGGCATTTTTTCAAACCTGAAAAAAGTAACGCTTATATGATATAATTATTGGCAGTCTTAAAAGTATATTTATTGGCAGTGCCAATAGTTTTAGTTTCATAGAACCAATTATTGGCACCTGGGTGGCGATAATTGGACCCCGACCTTTATTGGAACCAACTATTGGCACCCTTATTATTTTAAATTTACCATTAAATTTTACAAAAAAGTAATTAAAAACGAATACTTTATTAAATTCTGATATCAAAAAACAATACTTTTTAATAAAATAAATATATATTAATAACTAAATAAGGCTTACCAAATTTTAGGTCCTTAGCGGGAACACGCAAAATTTTGCAAATTTTTCACTTTCTTGAAACGTTCTCACAACTTCACTTCCATACAGCGACTGAAGAATCGTCTCGTTAAAACAAAGATGTACAATTGTGAGGAATAAGTTACAGTTCACGAAAAAAATTGAATTGGTTTGCTAGATTAATAATTTTTGGAAAAAATCGTTAATGAATGAGGGGGTGCCAATAGCTGGTTCAATATAATGGGGTGCCAATAATTGTATCCGTTACCTAAAATTATTTCGTTTAATTTTTGCATGAATGAAAATATATTCTTGAATGTAGCATTTCGATAAAAATCTTAAAATTTTGAAGTTTTATTAAAAAAATTTCTACTGCTATTACTTGACAAGAATAAAAGAAAGCTTAATTTTAATGAAACAAGCAGCATTTACATGTTTTCTTACCTCAGTACCTATCATCATTACTAGATATTTTCCTAAGAAATTCTACCAAATTCGTCATGAATTGATTTAATTTTTTATATGGTTACGGCTCAGCAAGTCAAAACGAAAATTATGATTTATTAATTTTTTTTTCATTTGATAGGAAGTTTCATATTTTTATCGATTCCAACTTTATATGCCAAAATCTCATTATTTAAGCCCAATAGAAGTGTATGAAATAGTAAACAAAACAAGATTTTCTATGCCAGACACCACTTTGGCAAAAATTAATAAAAATCTTTAAACATATTTTTTTTACGTTCAGTGTACTTGAAAATCAGGTAAGTTGGTGAATCGGTTTTCTATACGGTTGGGAAAGTTTTCTTGTATTCCACGTCATATTTGAAGTGTTACTAGTGTGTGTACCTATAGAGCATAGCATTCAAAAGCTATAACAAGGTAAGTGTTTTAAAAATTCTTTATTTATTAAATACAACCTAATTATTTTTAGTATTATAAAGATATATTTTAAGTAAATTTCTTTCAGTGTACAAAAATCAAGCCGCCTAAATTTCCAGACAAAAGGTGCAAATGAATATCTACAGTTATCTTGAAAACCACGGTCGTCTTATTGACTACCGCGGTTGTCATATTGACTACTGCGGTCATCCTATTGACTATCGTGGCAGTCAATACGACAACTTCGGTAGTCAATACTACCGAAGTTGTCATATTGACTGCCGCAATAGTCAATAGGATGACCGCGGTAGTCAATATGACAACCGCTGTAGTCAAAACGACAACTTCGGTAGCCAATAGGACAAATTTGATAATTTTTAGCATAATTAGTTTTCCTTGAGTTCTCGCGTCCAGTCGCAATAATTTTCCCCTGCTAAAGTTTAATATTTTTCAAAGAAATAAAAATCCAAATATCAAGAACATTTAATAGCTTAAACGTTTAAACGAGTGTCAATAGTGCATTTCGAAACACGCAAAATTATCAGTTGAAAAAGTACCAGGTAATTCAATTTATTAATAAAAGAATTTATTACTTTTCTTAGTCATTAAATTCCAAAAATATCAAGTTCATTATTAGTTTTGGACAGTGTGTTTAGTGCATTTTGAAACATGCACAAAATATCAAAGTAATTCAGGAAGAACAAGGTTCTCACCTCATCCTCACCCATTCCTTCCCTCCCCTCCTATCCAACATCCATAAATCCCTTCTAATTCACTCCCTCTCCCTCTCCCCCCCCCCCCTAATCCAGGGTGTCATGTGACCCGTGCCCATTGGATGGTTTGCAGCCAGGGGGTATACCGGCTGTATTCTAACGGAACCTCTTTGAAACAGGCAAAATCGAAGAGTAAGTGCCTTATCTGCTACAGGGGGTGTTGCAGATGGACTTGATTTCCCCCATAACTCGTGGGACCAAAAATGAATCAAAACAACAATAAAAAACAAAACAACATAAGAACAAAAACAGATGAGACCGGTTCTCCTTTTAAACCGGGCGACAGTACGGCGCTAAAGCTGTCTGGCGTTAGTTCTCCTGCAACATTGTGCAGTGGAGGGATTGTGGCTACTCATGGCCCCTCTACAAGCGGTGTTCGCAGTGAGGTGAGAGTAGGCAAACATCTCTCTAGGCATGGGAATGGGACTAAGGACACACCTGGTCTCATCACCACTCCTAAAGCCACAGGGGTTAAACCTCTTTTGAACGGCTTAGATTTGCAGAGCAGAAGGACTACTAAGGTCAAACCTGGTGGGCCTTCTGCTTCCAGCACCCCGGGGGGTAATCCTCCTCTTAGAAAAGGACAGCGGGGCATAGCTCCCTCGAAAGTCCTCTACAAAAACCGTCGCAATGCTGAACGGTCTCGACAACTCATAGAAGCAATTCCAGAGAGTGATAGAACCGTCCAGCAGAAAGAAAAATTAAGCTGCGCCTTGAAGGTATTGACCGAGGACATAAAGCCTGTGGACTGTACGTCCAAAAGGCAGAGGTCAATGGAGGAGGCTGCACCGGTTCCCAAAAGACCAAAGGGGAACAAAAGCAACCCTCCCTATCCTTCTGGGCTCATTAAGCAAAAATCTTTCAGCGACGCCTTGAAGGGAAAGATTGTCATCGCCGTTATTGACAGGAGCGATCCAGATGGCACGATCTCGTCCGATAGATGGCAGCTAGTAACGATGAAGCTCTCGGCTAGCTTCTTAAGTTTGATGCTGGCAAACCCTGGTACACCACCTATCACTAGTGATGGAGGCTGGTACCAGGGGCATGTCAAACTAGTTGTCTGCGAGGACCAGAGATCGTGTGATCTGTATAGGCTTGCGATCGGTGGTCTTGGGGAAGTATGACCAGGAGCGAATCTTGAAGTCGTAGGAAAGGAGGATATCCCAAGCAGACCCAGGACTCGCACCTGGATCCCAGCTGAACCCTCCGCGTGGGATGAGATCATCCAAATAATCAGATTAAGCAACCCGCATATACCTACTCACAACTGGAAGGTCGCCAAGCTGGATGAGCAGAAGTGTCTTTATAGATGCGCGCTAATTGTGATCAATAAAGAGTCTCTTGCCCATTTGGCAAAGACCCAAGGTGTGATTAGGTATGGGTTTGAATCTATAACCCTAAAGGTTTATAAAAAAGACGAGTTAGAGGCAGGTATTATTCCTCCACATCCTTCGCTCTCTGACAAAGGGGAGCCTATGTCGGAGGCATCGGCTTCTCCACCCGATAATGTGAGGATCACCTTTCCTTCCATGGGTGAGGAGGCGGATGTCTCTGACTCATCATCCTCTACAGGTAAAACGTTGTCTTCTCTTACCTTTGACGAACAGTTGATAGTAGAGACGTACGATTCCCTTAAAGGCTCTCTGAATGAGGACGAACTTCTCGGTTTATCTTCAGACGAGGACCTGACCAACACAGTAGTGGAGGATTCTCTGCCTGATTGTAGCAACAATGCTGCAGTTAGTTCAGATTAACCCCCAGCACTCCAAAAAGGCTTCGGCCTCACTCCTCCTTCGGCTGACTAACACTAAGGAGGACAAAGTCCTGATCCAGGAACCATGGATACACAACAACCAGGTCCGTGGACTCAGGACTCCGGGATACACACTATATGCATCAGACAAAGGTAACTTGAGGTCATGCATTATGGCTAGAGACGGCTAAAGACCATTACTGGCTGGCATCGGCATATCTTGCCCATGACCTACCTATACCGGGTGATAACCTAGATAGGCTGGTCAAGGAAGCTGAAGCAACAAACACTGCTCTCATCATCGGTAGTGATGTCAACGCCCATCATACAATGTGGGGCAGTTCCGATATAAACAGTAGAGGTGAGTTACTTTTTGATTTTATCTTAAGCACTAACTTTATTGTAAGCAATATAGGCAACGAACCTACGTTTGTTACTAAAACCAGACGAGAGGTACGATATTACTCTTGTCTCTGATTTCATCTATTCAAGTATCAAGGATTGGAGGGTGTCACCAGACCATTCGTTCTCTGATCACCGTTACATCCAATTCAAATTAGCAGATGATCCCCCTTGCCAGGTAGCTTTCAGAAATCACAGGAAAACTAACTGGCTAAAGTACAGATATACACTTAAAAACCTTATAGATTGTAATCTCTCAATACCCCCATGTAATTACCAGGAGCTTGACAAGAAGGTTGATGATCTTACATTGGCCCTCAACAATGCTCTGGCAACCTCTTGTCCTCTCATAACACCAAGAGGCAAGAAGAAGCCTTACTGGTGGAATACAGAACTAGAACCGCTTAGGAGAAACAGTCGTAAACTGTTTAACAAAGCCAAAAGCTCAAGAAATGAATCGGACTGGGAATCATACAAGAAGTCCCTTCAAAAATACAAAAAAGAACTTAGGAAATCTAAAAGAATGTCTTGGAGAAATTTTTGTGGTAAAATCGAAAATGTCTCTGAAGCATCAAGGCTTAGGAAAGTTCTCTCAACAAACCCAGTAGTACCAAGTTTTATGAAAAAACCTGATGGCTCCTGGACGACATCAAGCGAGGAATCGCTCAATTTACTACTAGATACCCACTTTCCTAGTAGTTCCTCGGATATCAGTAATATTCACTCTAATAGGTCAAATATTCAAAATATCCCTGAAGGTCTGATCAACAGGGACAAACTGCTTTGGTCACTGAACAGCTTTGAGCCTTACAAGTCTGCTGGGCCAGATGGCATAATACCCGCTGAACTACAGAAGTCTTCAGATATTATTCTGCCTGTGTTGGAAAATATTATGAGAAGCTGTTTGGAACTGGTTCACATTCCCCGGTCATGGAGAGAAGTTAAAGTAGTGTTCATACCAAAAGCGGGAAAAAGCTCCCAAAACAACCCTAAAGATCTAAGACCCATAAGCCTATCATCATTCCTTCTGAAAACCTTAGAACGTCTGATTGATATATATTTCCGCAATAACATTGATACTAAACTTTTGTCGATGTCTCAACATGCTTACTGCAAATTGAAATCGGTAGAAACTGCGCTATATTCACTTGTCCGCACTATCGAATACTCCCTCCATCAAAAGGAATACACAATGGTGGCTTTCCTCGATATAGAAGGCGCTTTTATTAACGTCGACACATCTGCAATCGCTAATGCACTCTCAGATCTGAAGGTAGATGGCTCACTTGGTAAATTGATCGACCAAATGCTGATAAGTAGGGTGATCAACTCAAAACTGGGTGTAACATCCGCAAGACGATCTGTTAGTAGAGGTACGCCACAAGGTGGTGTCCTATCTCCACTCCTTTGGAATTTAGTGGTAAATGAACTGTTAATAATGCTGGAAGAGGGGGGATTCAATGTGATTGCCTATGCGGATGACATTGCTATAGCCGTTTCAGGAAAGCATCTCAGCACCTTATGTGAACTTCTCCAATCTGCACTCAATAAGCTCACAAATTGGGCAAGTCGTTGTGGACTAGGTGTTAACCCCCACAAAACTGAACTTGTCCTCTTTTCAAGGAAATATAGAATTCCACACGTCGACCCTCCATCTATTAATGGTATAAGTCTTATATTCTCTGACGAAGCAAAATACTTGGGTCTTATTTTGGACAAGAAATTAAGCTGGAAACCCAATATACAAGAAAGAGTAAGGAAAGCCACAGTAGCCCTTTTCTCTTGCAAAAAAGCCATCGGCAATAAATGGGGTTTAGAGCCCCACGTTATGCATTGGCTCTACACATCGGTGATAAGACCGATTCTCTCTTATGGGGTGGTCGTCTGGTGGCCTGCCCTAGACACAGCGTCGAATAGTGCTAAGCTCAGTAAAGTCCAACGTACCGCCTGCCTGTGTATAGGCGGTGCGTTGCGCACTACTCCCTCTGCAGCGCTAGAAATACTATTCAACCTGCTACCCCTAGATATTTTCAGCAAGCAAATCGCTGCTTGCTCAGCAATTCGCCTGAAGGCGATCTCTATATGGAAAAATAATAATTATGGCCATGCTAACATACTGAACTCCTTCAGTATCCCCCAAAGTAACATAAACTACTTCACATCCCAACTTCATTTTGATAAAAACTTCCAGGTAAGCATACCCTCTATATCACTCTGGGAGGAAAATGCCTTCCAGGACGACGATCAAATTCAGTTTTTTACCGATGGGTCGAAAACAAATGATGGGGTGGGGGGAGATGTATACTCTAATAGACTAAATCTTAGTCTCTCCTTCCGTCTACCAAACCATTGTAGCGTGTTCCAGGTGGAACTAATAGCAATTAAGGAGGTTTTATCTTGGCTTAAAGAAAACGTGATATCTTCTAAGGATATCATCATTTTCTCTGATAGTCAAGCCGCGCTGAGGTCCCTGGATTCCATCTCCTACAACTCTAAAACAGCTCTCGACTGTCGATCATCTCTTAGAGAGATGACGGAACAGTTTAACATTCACCTCTGCTGGGTGCCAGGGCACAGAGATATTCCAGGGAACTGTAAGGCCGACGAACTTGCCAAAAAAGGAACAACACTACCTATATTAACTGAACATAGTTACCTGGGTATTCCCATCGCTACATGTAAGCTTTTGCTAAGGCAAGAAGCTATGGATAGAACTAATCTTAAGTGGACAAGTGGCAACACATGTCTAGCGACAAAACGGATTTGGCCAAAGCTGGATTCAAATCGCTCTAAGACTTTGATCTCTCTGAGCAGACGGCACATTAGCTCCATTACAGGTGTCATTACAGGACACTGCCTCATAGGTAGACACGCCATAAGACTTAGCGTGTTCGCAAACGACTTTTGCAGAAGTTGTATGGACGAAGAGGAGGAAGAGACAATTGCCCATCGTCTTTGTACATGCCCTGCACTAGCTCACAAAAGGAAACTCCATCTGGGAGCATACTTCTTCAACGATAGTAGTGATCTGTCTAACGTGGACACTTACTCTCTTTTAAAATTCATTAGAAGCACAAACTGGTTCTGAGTTACTAGGGGGAAACACCCCAAACTCGTGGTATCACAACGGTCCTCTTATGGACTAAGTGTGTTGGTCTTTTCAGCCAACAGCCACTTTAACCTAACCTAACCTCAGGTTAGAGAAGTCAAATTACAATGCAAAATATTTTAAGGCATCAATTCTATAGAAAAAAAAATTCATGCCGCCTAAATTTCCAGACAAAAGGTGCAAATCAACATCTACAGTTATCTTGAAAACCACGGTCGTCATATTGACTACCACGGTTGTCATATTGACTACCACGGTTGTCATATTGACTACCACGGTTGTCATATTGACTACCGCGGTCATCCTATTGACTATTGGTAGTCAATATGACAACTGTGGTAGTCAATACGACAACTTTGGTAGTCAATAGGACAATTTGAGAATTTTAAGCATTATTAGTTTTCCTTGAGTTCCAGTCGCAATAATTTTCCCCTGCTAAAATTTAATATTTTTCAAAGAAATAAAAATCCAAATATCGAGAACATTTAATAAACTAAACGTTTAAACGAGTGTCAATAGTGCATTTTGAAACACGCAAAATTATCAGTTGAAAAGTACGAGGTAATTCAATTTATTAATAAAAGAATATTCTAAAGTATAAAATAATGGCGTCCTCTGAAAATTTATTACTTTTCTTAGTCATTAAATTCCAAAAATATCAAGTTAATTATTAGTTTTGGACAGTGTGTTTGGTTCATTTTGAAACATGCACAAAATATCAAAGTAATTCAGGAAGAACAAGGTAAGAGAAATCAAATTACAATGCAAAATATTTTAAGGCATCAATTCTATAGAAAAAAAAATCATGCCGCCTAAACTTCCAGACAAAAGGTGCAAATCAACATCTACAGTTATCTTGAAAACCACGGTCGTCATATTGACTACCACGGTTGTCATATTGACTATCGCGGTCATCCTATTGACTATTGGTAGTGAATATGACAACTGTGGTAGCCAATACGACAACTTCGGTAGTCAATAGGACAATTTGAGAATTTTTGGCATTATTAGTTTTCCTTGAGTTCTCGCGTCCAGTCGCAATAATTTTCTCTGCTAAAGTTTAATATTTTTCAAAGAAATAAAAATTTAAATATCAAGAACATTTATTAGTTTAACCGAGTGCATCTTAAAACACGCAAAATTTATCGCAGTTATCTTGAAAACCACGTACGTCATATTGACTACCGATAGTGAATAGGATGACCGCGGTAGTCAATATGACAACCATGGTAGTCAATATGACGACCGATATTTTCAATATTAAAATGATGCCAATTTCATTTACAATAGCAATCACCTGCTTAGAGAAACCACACTTAGGAGCGTCATGAGATCCTTTCATAAATAGGTATAATTCGACTTGTTGATTAAAGCTTTTAGTCTATCCTCCAATGAAGCACCACTCTCAGCTCCCTATTTACTTCCATGCTCTATGCATACTTCATTTAGCAAAACAATATTCACACCATCCACTCTATTCACTGCTTGTCCTTTTGAAATGAATAAGACCGTGGGTAGGGCTTAAATCTGATGCTTCATTGGCATTTCCGGGAAAGATTCGGCAGCCAAGTTAGCAAAATGTAAATTTGTGTAGGCCAGCTTGGAACTTCTTGAAATGGTGATGGATTGAGTAGTCGGTAACTGGTTGCAGCTTCAATTTATATTGATGTTTTTGTTTATCTGAAAAAGTGGAAATACATTAAAATAATTGTTAAAAGTCAAAAAGAAAATAAACAAAGAAAAATTGGACCCTAGTTCTTGCTCTTTGAAATCCCATGTGCCATCCCATCACACATGCATTTTAGCAGACCCAGATTCTGAGTTTCACGAATTAGATACATACCTGCAGGTTATTCCTCAATGTCCTCCATCATTGCAAATATTCATGAACTAAAAATGTCTGAAATTGTAACTTTAAATAATGAAATAATAATAAAATTTACTCACCAAGAACAGTAGACATATCAAAAACAGGGAATTTCAATTTTGTTTTGACATTTCAAATGATTTTTTTTTTTTCTTTGTCAATTTGATGATGAATCTATCCTCTTTTGTCAACAGTTTGTTTTGTTTTGGATTGTTGGTAGCTTTGAATGAGTGCGTTTCGAACTGGCTAGGAACTACTTCGATTTGCAAAAGTGAATCAATAGGTACCTACAACACCTACATTTTTATATAGGAAAACTTGTTGCAGGAATTTTTTTCTATGTTTTCTTTTTTTAGTTGCGGAAGTTTTTTTACGATTTCTTTTGCTTACTGCAAAAATGCCTTTGTCTTTTACACAGTGAAACGGAGTTTCTTATTCTCTTAAAGTGCTTTTGCTTTGACATTGGCTGTTAAAAGAAATCATTTTGCTTATCTTACAGGTCTCTGGCTACGTCACAAAATACTGGCTGTCGAAAAACAGCTGTGCGGAAGGCACATTCCATTCATGGAATGGAGCCAATGTGAACTTTTTCACATTCTTCAATGACGTGGAATGCTTTTAATCATTTTGATTGATATTTAAGTCACCCACCAGATATTACCGCGTAAAATAAATTGAAAATTTTGTTAAATTAAAATATTAAAGGAAAACGAAAAGGAAAGACAAATTTAAAAAAAATCTAAACGAATTGAATAGTGAAAACGAAAATATTACATTATTACGTTTAATTGAAAGGTAATTCTAATTGCAGGTTTAAAAACGAATCTCAAACATGGTATCAAAATTTGGTTTACGAGTTATAAAATTGTTTTACTAAAAAGAGGACTAGGTACATTGTGCTTAAACTTTTCTTTAAGCTCACTTATTTTTTCATTGATACAATAATCAGTGAGATTGATTTGAATTGTCTGAAAAATATTCTTGAAACACATTCTTACATAAGACTAAGTGCTTTTCTTTTAAAAACCAAATATTCCATACCAAAATTCTTAAAATTGAAGCTTATTGGCTCATACATTAAAATTTTAAAATTTTAATAATAATAATAATTTTTGATTTTCTAGGACTTAGAATAATTTTTGATTTTTTAGGACTTAGAGTTATTTTCGATTTTCTTGGACTTAGAATAATTTCTTGAGTTTGGGACTTAGAATAATTTTTGAGTTTTGGGACTTAGAATAATTTTCGATTTTCTCGGACTTAGAATAATTTTGGATTTTCTTGGACTTGGAATAATTTTCGATTTTCTCGGATTTAAAAATAGTTTTTGATTTTTTAGGACTTAGAGTAGTTTTCGATTTTCTTGGACTTAGAATAATTTCTTGAGTTTGGGACTTAGAATAATTTTTGATTTTTGGGACTTAGAATAATTTTTAGAGTTTTGGACACAGAAAAGTTTCATCGTTTTTTGAAAAAAATGTATCACAGTATAAAATGGATAATTATCCATTAAAATTCGGAATGTATTTTGTTTCTATAAAAATGAATGTCAGTTATTAGAGTTATTTATATTAAATGATTTGTTCCCGGTCAAAACTTTTATAACTCGATTCTTCTATACAATCCAAGATTTTGATTTTATACTATTAGATTTCTGTTATTCAAAATTAAATTTGAATATAATGACGAAAACTTGTTTATTGTTGTGTTTCGATAATTTCAAAAACAATTGCTTATTAAAAATTTCTATTTTCGCTACAAAATGAACTCGGATGCACTCGAAAGTAGAATCGAGTTACATAGTAGGGTATCTGATTTGATGAAGCAAATTTAAAACATCACATAGAATATAAAAGTAAAATAACGGAACATTGTTTTTTATTAGACATGATGGAGTGCTTCATATGCCACTTGAATTTTACTGCAATAAATTTATAAACATTTAAGAAGAAAACATGAATTGGGTACTCATGGTATATTTATTTGCTATGAAAAGACCTGCGCCAATTTTTTCGAATATGGATAGATATAAGCGATACATTTTACATAAACACCGCCCTAAAAATGATAGAATTGAACATACTCGTAATAACAATATTATAATAAGCGACACTTTGGGTACTTCAACAATCGATGACAACATTATTAATCCCGCTTCAGGTTCTATAGCAGCTGAAAGCGTACTAGTTGAAAGTGTGGTAGTAGAAAGCGTAGAGAATTCAAACCCAAATTTTGATCTGAAGGACAATTTGCAACATATTTTTGAGAACGCTTTGAAATTTTCCACATTTCTGCACAGTAAAAATAACCTTGCACGGAAAGACGTTTTTGATATACAAGAAAGTGTGACAACGTGTTTAATTAGTCCAATATTAAACATGTTTAAGCAATTTGCTCAGGCTCAACTAAATTCTGAGTCAAATACAGACCTACAGAACCAAATGATCAGCATAGTTCTGAATTGTCAAGACGTATTTAAAAATTGTGGCACGGACTACTGCTTATCAAAAAAGCTTAAAAAGATGGGATACATGGATGAAATAAGTGAGTTCACAATCACAAGTGATATTCAGCCAGTTTTTTCTAGATCAGAATTAGTTTATGGAGAAATAAAGGTCAAAGGAAGCATTTTGCCTTTACGTTCCCAGTTCAAAACATTTTTTGAGCAAGCAAATAATTTAACTGAAATGTTGCAACACATGGACGAACTTAAATAAAATAAAAGATACACAAACTTTGTTCAAGGGCCGGTTTGGAAAAAAAAAGTGAAATGTATGAGTCAAAAACAGCAATTCCATACTTTTTATATGCTGATGAGTTTTGTGTAAACAATCCACTGGGTTCAAATGCAACAACTCATTCTGTTTGCAATTTTTATTATTCCTTTCCATGTTTGCCAATACAAAATTCGAAACTTGATAATGTTTTTCTAGCAGCTGTTATAAAATCCAAAGACTTACAAGAGATTGGGAATGATGATTGTTTAGAATATTTAATAACAGAACTTAGATTTCTTGAAGGCGTTGAAATAAAACTTAAAGATGGGACTAAACAACAAGTGCATTTCATAATGGGTTTATTTCTTGGTGACAACTTGTCAATACACTTCTAGATTTCAGCAAATCATTTTCAAGTTTATCATTTTGCAGGTTTTGTAAAGCAGATAGAAATGAATGCAATAAGCTAAGCGTAGAACAAAAATCTAAAATGCGAAATGTACAGAATTACACAAGTGACATAAACTCCCAGGATCCACAAAAAACTGGAATAACGAAAGACGGCTGTTTCAATAAAATACCTTCTTTCCATGTAGTAGAACATTTTTGTGTGGACGCAATGCATGACATATGCGAAGGTATTCTTCATTACGATCTGTGTCAAATAATTTTATATCTGTTGCAAGAAAATAACTACTTACCATCGTTGTCAATATTAATTCAGAGGAAACAAACTTTTGACTATGGATCAACGGAAATTGGTAATTTTTCTGGAGAAATTAAAATCAATCATTTAGAAAAGAAACGTTTGAAAATGACTGCTAGGGAAATGTTAACATTTGCCATGTACTTGCCCTTAATGATTGGAGACTTAATCCCAAGTGAAGACGAAGTCTGGAAATTCCTTATATTACTTAACGATATAATTGATTTAATACTTTGCTTCGAAGTAACAGATCATATGGTAGAAAATCTCCAACAAAAAATCAAAGTACACAATGATCAATATGTCAATCTTTTTAAAAACAATTTGAAGCCGAAATTTCACTTCTTAACACACTATCCCACAATTTTAAGAAACTCAGGGCCTGTAAGACACTTCTGGTGTTTCAAATTCGAAGCTAAGCACAAAGCATTTAAAATATATGCTCACTCTATCACATCACGGAAAAACATATGCTTAACTATTGCTAAGAAATGTCAGCTAAAATTCGCAAGTGATATGCTCCATTTTAAAAACAATTGAACCGAATATCAAGTTGATGAAAAACATACAATGTGAAACCGTTTTTTTGAACATTATTCTCAAGAAACTTAATCTAAACGAAGATGCTAACTTAAGTTGTTATATTGATATAACTTTTAAAGGAATTAAATACAGTTCTGGTCTCAACGTTGCCACATGCTTCGGCGATTATAAATTTTTTGTAATCAAAATTATTGTTCAAGTTGAACAAAATTACTATCTGTTCTGTCAGCAGCTACTAGAGTTAAAATTCAACTTTCATTTTTCAGCCTTCGAAATTGATTCCGAAATTTTTGGAGCGTATCACTTAATTCAATTCTCGGAATTGGTAGGACCTCGTTTTACTATAATCAATTCACATAAGGGGAAAAAATTCATAAAAATTAAAGAATTTTTTCTATGCAATTAAGAACAAATGGAAAATAATAACCCTCAAAATGATACACAGACAGAAGATTATGAGTCTGAACATAATACAGACTTAGAAGAAAATACTGAGGCTCAAAATAACATACAAAGACAAGAAGATACTGAAGATGAAAATAATACACAAATACAAGTAGATACTGAGGCTCAGAACACTGAGCTTATAAATTAACCCAAAAGTATAACAGTATATACAGTAGAAGGACAAGAGTGTATTGATGTATCTTCTTTGATGAACCTTCCTGGACCTTCAAGATATCCCGAAAACATACCCCTAAGAAACCTCTTAAGGAGCTGGAATCAAGAACATTTGTACAATGATTTAAACGGTATGTTAGAAGTGTATTACAGGTTCTTTTGTATTTGAAAAAAAATTTGTAGAGATATATTTTTAGCCTAAAGTTTTTTGATTCTATCTTGTCACATTTTTGGGATATCAAATTTTGAACTTTCGATTTTTTTTTTTAAATAACTTTTATTATCTACTTATTGTTCATTTTATTATTTATCTTAACAAGTTGAAAACGAGTTTTAATTCTTTTTTCAATATAGAAGCGGGCATCGACATAGAAATCCTCAAAATTGTAAAGTGGTATCATATCCAAGAAATGTTGAAGAATTTCATGATTTCCGACCAAATCGTTTTTGAACGTAATATTGAGAAATGGCGCAGCGATATTGGTGCACCGTTTATTGTTTCTTTTCGGACACCATGTAATACGTCTTTTGCATCAATGGATTCATCTCCAAGATCGTCACCTCGTAGCTTTTCACTATCGCCTTCACAATGACGAGAGCCAGGTGACACTAACATCAGCGTGTCCACAATTCTTGGGGAAAAAATCAAAGTTAAGCAATTAATGGACTACTACAAAACACATAATTGCTTTCAACAACAGCAACGAGATTTATTAGTAAATCTGATAGCCAATTATTTTGATGAGAACAACATCCATCTTTCCCTTAACTCGAGCTATGAACTGGAGAAAGAAATAACTCAGATATTTCCCTCTGAAAAAAAACAGAGTTTTATCGAATGGGAAGAAGAGGAAAAATTTATTTCAAATACTTAGGTTTGAAAACATACGTGAAGAAATTGCAACCTGCAAAGAGACAGCTTATTTCTGCAGAAAATAAAACAAAAAATTCATTTAGTAAGTAAAAAAAATAAATTTAATATTTCCTTTAAAATTTAAGACTTTTCACGAAATAATAAAAACCAAAATGATAGGTACAAGATAATAAAAATAATAAAATTTAATCGTTTAATTTTTATCTGTGTTACCCTATCTTCACTTTGCATACCTCTGTCAGGTACACAGTGAGCCAATTTTGTGCTCTTCAAAACACAAAATAAATTATTTCAGGTCAGGTACACAATGAGCCAATTTTCGTGCTCTTCAAAAAACACAAAATAAATTATTTCAGGTCAAATACACAATGAGCCAATTTTGTGCTCTTCAAAACACACAAAATAAATTATTTCAGGTCAGGTACACAATGAGTCAATTTTCGTGCTCTTCAAAACACACAAAATAAATTGTATTTTGCAAGAAATTTTTGGTGAAATACAAGACTTTACATTTCAGATCCAGAGACAGATGCCGAAGCATGATATATATGTATAAATAGCCTGAAGCATGATATATTGACAATCGAAGAATTTGACAGTTTATGGGCCATGTAGCCAATTTCGGTTGGATCATATATTCAAATCCAGCGATCAAGCCGAAATATTTAAAAATCGGCCTTATTATAAAAAGCCCAATGGATATAGACTGGTAATATAATAACTATAAACATTTGTTTTCTTCAAATTTCTATTTTGGTTTTTGAAAAAACATATTTTTACGTTACAGAAACCTTCCTCTTTTAAAAAATAAAACATTGAGCCATAATTATAAAAAACAAACGATAAAGATGTCTCGTAATTCGTCAAAGAAAATTTGGGAAAGGTATTAGAAGACCAAGACCACATAACTTCTCTTAAATCCCGAGGTGAAACCATTCAACCTCTAATACTATCACTGCGGGGAAAACAGGAGTACCTATTTTATTTTATTAGACGGCTACAAGCTTCAGACGACAAGTGTCTTAAGAGCCGTAGACATTTGTTTTAAATGCTTTTTTTGTTTAATCTTCACTAGACTAAGTCTTACTTGTACATTGAACCGAAATAAATTGAAATTGAAATTAAAAATTGAAATCCTCTAGCGTGGGAGAATTTTTGGAAATTCATTGATATGTATTTTTACATTAAAGATAACACGAGTAAAGCAAAATAGTGATGCCAAAATTGTCATTAATGTTACATATTTGAAGTATGTAATAAAAAGTAAGAAAAACGAAAAGCAAAACATAATTTTTCTATATTTTCAATATTTTCTCTTGGGCTTTCGCTAGTTTGCTTTTATTGATTTGTAGCTTGATTTATTTGTGGTTGGGTGCTGTATGAATAGGGTAGGCCCTGATTGGTATCAACATGGCGATGCCCAGCGTTGCAACTGTCTCATACGCATCAATTGTGCTTATTTTACCTCCAAGTGGTAGCCATCGGGTACTGGTCTTGTCCACCCGGACTTGACTTGCTGAACTTATAAGCGCGAGTGTTGATCACAGAAAAATAGCAACACTATAATTGCCCTGCCATAAAACTCCTCTGTTTCTCTTGTTGGGTAGCAGTTTATTCTGTACGAACCCCTCAGAAAGCAAGCGAGCGGCGGATGAGCTTCCAATTAAGTGAACCAACGGCGACGCTTACAGACAATATGGTAGGCACCCCATTGAGCTACTTCGACATATTCGGAGCTCAGGTCTTTGGGTCCTTTCACTACTATTAGTCAGGGTAGTGAAATAGAGAAGGTGGCGGATGAGCCCATATAGGACCAACGGCAGCTCTCACATCCCCGTAGTGGGTTACTGACTCTGGATTTCTCCAGCTCCTTTTGTCCAAGGAGAACAGCATAGGGCCTGTTCCCCCAGGTTGGGGGTTGTGCGTCGGGGTAACTTCCCTACCACGTAAAAAAATAATAGTTCCGAAACAACCAACTGCCTCGGATATGGATGACCCTACTGATGACGACCCTAGCAAACGAAACAAGGACAACGAATTTCGGTTCTGCACGTGGAATGTCCGGACCCTTAACAGACCACGTGCAGCCGAACAATTAGTGGAAGCCCTAGATGGTGTCAAAGCCGACATCACAGCCATCCAAGAAGTGCGATGGGATGGTGAAGGCACAAGGAGGATGAAAAACTGTGACATCTACTACGGCAAGTGCTACAGGGCAAGAAACCAGCGGCTATTTGGATGCGGATTTGTGATAAGAGGAAGGCTTAGGCAAGAAGTCTTGGGGTTTCGTGGCATAAGCGAACGCATTGTCACAATCCGCATTAAATCCAAATTCAGCAACATCTCGCTGATCTGCGTCCACGCCCCCACGGAGGAAAAAGATGACACGACCAAAGAAGAATTCTACGATCTTCTCGAGAAGACGTATGATGAATGCCCGAAGTACGACACTAAGTTTATTCTTGGTGACTTCAACGCCAAAATCGGAAAGGAGGGTAACTTTGGCTCGACAGTCGGAAAGCATAGCCTGCACGACAACTCTTCCGGTAACGGACACAGGCTAATCGACTTTGCTGCGGGGCGAAGTGTCATCTTAGCTAGCACATACTTCCCACACCTCAATATACACAAGGGGACCTGGCGGTCTCCTGATCAAAATACCGTCAACCAAATTGATCACATTGCGATTGATAGCAGACATGCCTCCAATGTCATGGACGTCCGCACTTTCCGAGGGGCCAACATAGACTCGGACCACTACCTTGTTGTAGCTAAAGTGCGAATGCGGATCTCCACCAGACCGCAGAATCGAACATCCACTGTGAGAAAGTTTGATGTTGCGAAGTTGCAATCGCAAGAGACCGCCACAACCTTTGCCAATCATGTCTCCTCTTATCTCTTGACAAGCCCGGCGCCTGCGCCAAACCCAGAGGCCCAGTGGCAACATTGCAAAATGGCCATCAAAACCGCTGCCACGGATGTTTTGGGTTTCATTAGGCGACCACAACGAAACACCTGGTTCGATGATGAGTGCAGGCTCGCACACTTGGCCAAAGACGAAGCCTATCATGCAGTTCTGAATGCCAGAACTAGAGCTGCCAAGAGCGCTTTCCGTGCGGTATACCAGCAAAAGAGGAAAGAGGAATATCGGCTTTTCAGAAGAAAAAAAAGAGAACTGGAAAAACGAATGGTTGAATCAATTGAGGGGTGCTACGGCAGAAGCAATGTTAGAAAGTTCTACCAAAGGGTAAAGCATTCGTCCAAGGGTTACAAAGCCCGAGCGGAAGCATGTAGAGACGAGGGTGGGAATGTCGTTGTAGATACACAGTCGGTGCTGAGAATTTGGAAAGAACACTTCTGCAGACTGTTAAACGGCGAAGACAGCCAACTAATCGCTGTCAGGCAGAATGATCCATTCGATTTGGATGATGATGAACAAAATTTCCGTCCTCCCGACCAAGAAGAAGTTCGGATGGCAATATCTAAACTAAAGTCCAACAAGGCTGCTGGAGCTGATGGCCTTACGGCTGAACTCTTCAAAGCTGCGGGAGATGACTTGGTGAGGAGCATACACCAACTCATCTGTACAATCTGGTCGGATGAAAGTATGCCTGACGAATGGAACCTCAGCATTGTGTGCCCTATCCACAAGAAAGGAGATACTCTAAACTGCGCCAGCTACAGAGGTATAAGTCTCCTAAATGTCGCCTATAAAATCTTGTCGGCCATTCTGTGTGAACGTCTGAACCCTTTCGCACGTGAACTGATTGGCCCCTATCAGTGTGGTTTCAGACCCGGTAAGTCAACCGTCGACCAAATTTTCACACTTCGGCAGATTTTGGAAAAGACCCAAGAATTCCAGATCGATACTCACCACCTCTTTATCGATTTTAAAGTCGCCTATGACAGCGTAAACAGGAACGAGCTATACAGAGCCATGTCGCTTCTTGGCATCCCTGCAAAACTCGTTCGATTGTGCAGGATGACTATGGAGAACTCGCGCTGCTCCGTCAAGGTTGGTAAGAACACCACCGACTCATTTAATGTCGAGAAAGGCTTACGACAGGGTGACGCGCTGTCATGTAACCTCTTCAACATCATTCTTGAGGCAATCGTACGCAACTCGCATGTCAACACCAGCGGTACGATTTTTTTTAGATCCGTTCAATTACTTGGCTATGCTGATGATATTGACATTATTGGAAGAACGAAGCGCGCTGTCAGTGGAGCATTCGCAAGTATTGAAGTGGAAGCGGCTCGAATGGGTCTGGCTGTAAATGAAGATAAAACAAAGTATATGCTGTCCTCGGGTGAAGTAGATCATCACCGTAGGCTCGGACAAAACGTCACAATGGACAGATATAACTTTGAGGTTGTCAAGGACTTTGTCTATTTGGGTTCCACTATAACCTCTCAGAACAACATCAGTGAAGAGATCAGTCGAAGAATCACTCTTGCCAATCGCTGTTTCTTCGGGCTAAGAAGGCATCTTAGTAGTAAAGCCCTCTCTCAAAGGACCAAGGAGACACTATACAAGACCCTTATCATCCCAGTCCTGCTGTATGGGGCAGAAGCGTGGACACTGACACAATCGGATGAATACAGGCTGGGGTGCTTTGAGAGAAAGATTCTTCGGGTGATATTCGGGCCTGTATGTATCAATGGAGTATGGAGGAGAAGATTCAATGACGAACTGTACGGGCTATACAGCGACATTGACTTGGTTAAGAAGCTGAAAATTCAGCGGCTTAGATGGCTGGGTCATGTGGAGCGTATGGACGAAAACGCTCCTGCCCGACGAGTCTTCAATTCCAACCCGGAGGGCCGACGCAGTTCTGGAAGACCCCATCTAAGGTGGCGCGATCAAGTGGTAAACGACCTCAACCAACTTGGTGTGCGCAACTGGAGGCCACTGGCTAGGGACCGGCCTAGCTGGCGAGGAATGTTGGTTGAGGCCGTGGTCCACAATGGACTGTCTGCGCCACCTTAAGTAAGTAAGTAAGCTTGATTTATCTTATAATTGCTTTAATATGTACTTTGTTTATCTTTTTCTTAGATCGATAAAGATTTCCAAAGTCTCCATCCAACGAGCACATCAATCCTTTCCTTATGGGAAAGCCAATGGAAAGCATTAAAGGACTTCCTAATCAACAACATTAAGGATAAGAGGGTTGCAGAAAAGTTAAAAACCTTGGACGAAAGTAATTTTCAGGAAGGTAAGCGGTATTAAAATCATGTTCTTTTATAAACCTTTATAAAAATAATAAATACGTAAATAAATGTCAAATGATTTACTAACCTAACACTTTTTTTGTAATTTCTTTTTTTTTTAGATGAATTCGTGCTGGAGATACTTAAAAGTATTCACTTTTTCCTGTTCCATATAGCAGCCGTTTCAAGAAAAACTAACAGCGGGGGGAAGTCAATAAGCAAATTTTCAATAATTGACTCACAGAACGCGTTCATATATGAAGAGGAGACAACTCAAGTACTAGAAGACCACATTACTTCTCTTAAATCCCGAGGTGAAACCATTCAACCACTAATACTATCACTGCGGGGAAAACAGGAGTATTTTATTTTATAAGACGGCTACAAGCTTAAGACAACAAGTATCTTAAGAGCCCTAGACATATGTTTTAAATGCTTTTTTTTGTTTAATCTTCACTATCCTCTAGCGTGTAAGAATTTTTGGAAATTCATTGAAATATATTTTCACGTTAAAGATAACACGAGTAAACCAAAAAAGTGATGCCAAAATTGTCTTCAATGTTACATATGTTAAACAAATGATTTTATGTTAAACTTTTATAGTATTAAGGGCCGTCAATTAAGTTATTAAAATTAATTTATTTAAGACTAAAAACAAATATTCTTTTAAATCAACTATTTTGAAGATCTATTTTACAGGTTGGAAACGAACTGGTTTAGATGACTACAAATCTTGAATGTTGAGTATCTTTTCTTGTTTGACTAGGTTTGGTCTTTTTGGTTATCAATAATTTTACAGGTACAAATTTTAATTGATTACATACTGCTGTTTTCATATTTAAAATTGCAGTTTTCATATTGACTACTGCAGTTTTCATATTGGCAACTGCAGTAGTCATTAGGACAACCGCAGTAGTCTATATGACAACTGCGGTAGTCTATATGACAACTGCGATAGTCAATATCAATAGGACAACCGCGGTAGTCCTATTGACTACTGCGGTTGTCATATTGGCTACCGCGGTGACTACTGCAGTTGTCATATTGACTACCGCGGTTGTCTTATTGACTACTGCGGTTGTCATATTGACTACCGCAGCTGTCCTATTGACTACCGAAGTTGTCATATTGACTACCTGGGTTGTCCTATTGACTACCGAAGTTGTCATATTGACTAATACGGTTGTCCTATTGCCTACCGAAGTTGTCATATTGACTTCTGCGGTTGTCCTATTGACTACCGCAGTTGTCGTATTGACTACCGTGGTTGTCCTATTGACTACCGAAGTTGTCATATTGACTACTGTGGTTGTCCTATTTACTACTGTGGTTGTCATATTGACTACCGCAGTTGTCCTATTGACTACCGAAGTTGTCATATTGACTATCGCAGTTGTCCTATTGACTACTGCGGTTGTCATATTGACTACCGCAGTTATCCTATTGACTACCGCAGTTGTCATATTGACTACCGCAGTTGTCCTATTCACTACCGAAGTTGTCATATTGACTACCATGGTTGTAATATTGACTACCGAAGTTGTCGTATTGACTAACGCGGTTATCCTATTGACTACCGAAGTTGTCATATTGACTACTGCGGTTGTCCTATTGACTACCACAGTTGTCATATTGACTACCGCGGTTGTCCTATTGACTACAGCGGTTGTCATATATTGACTACCGCAGTTGTTATATTGACTACCGTGGTTGTCCTATTGACTACCGAAGTTGTCATATTGACTACTGTGGTTGTGCTATTGACTACTGTGGTTGTCATATTGACTACCGCCGTTGTCCTATTGACTACCGCAGTTGTCATATTGACTACCGTAGTTGTCCTATTGACTACCGAAGTTTTCCTAGTGACTACTGCTGTTGTCCTATTTACTATCGCAGTTGTCCTATTGACTACCGAAGTTGTCGTATTGACTAACGCGGTTATCCTATTGACTACCGAAGTTGTCATATTGACTACTGCGGTTGTCCTATTGACTACCACAGTTGTCATATTGACTACCGCGGTTGTCCTATTGACTACAGCGGTTGTGAATACGACAACTTGTGATTCAATTCCTTTCAACCGAAAGTTGTCATATTGACTATCGAAGTTGTCATATTGACTACGGAGTTGTAGAAAAATTTCGGTTGTCATATTGACTATCGAAAACTGTCTTATTAATAATCGCGGTTGTCGGGTGAAAATGGACTATTCAGTAGTCAAATCAACGACAAAAATAGTCAATATGACTACTGTTTTGGTTCTGTGTAGGCTCATAGAAACGGACATAATAAAATCCACTATAATGTTAATTTTTTAGCAATGTTTAAAGCATTCTTGTATAATGTTTCAAACAAAAATTCCTCTGAACGGTTTATCTGAAAGTACTGCTAGAGTTTATATAAATGCTCCTAACAAGTTAATAAGTCCATCTGTTTTGATTGAAGTAGTTTTGAAAGAATATTTATTTTGCATACAAACTCGAGATTACCGTTGACAATACAAACTTCAATTTGTGTAAGCGTTTACCCTTCTTTACTTTTGAAATGGTTGTACTGATTTTTCCGCTTAAGTCAAATTGCCGCCCTCCTATTAGTGCCGCCCTAGGCAATTGCCTGTTTTGCCTACAGGTAAGTTCGGCACCGTGTACACTTTTTTGTTTTCACCATTTAAGTTTTTGTCATGCCTTCGCATTAATTTTATCTATCACGACGATATAGATGAATTTAATGCGAAGGCGCGACAAAAACCTAAATCGTGAAAACAATAAGGTGTACAAATAAATATACAGACATATGTATATGTAAATTGTTTTCGGTTTTCACGTGTTCCGTTTAATTTAACAATAAATTAAGGTGTTTATTTATCTTAATGAATTTTATATCTTAAGTTCATTCTTTCGGGGGGACGAGTTACGTACAATTATTAATGCTTGCCATTGAACGAAGTTACGTACAATCATTCATGCTTGTCTTTGAATATACATACGCTTAAAAGATGCAGGTGTTTTGCACTTAACCAAAGACAAGAAGGTAGGTACATTTGCATATCGGTACTTTACAACCATCGAAGTATACACAAGTTTAACGTTGAGTACAATGTAGCGGTAGGTACTCTTATAGAGTGGGAAGTTTTGTACAAAAATAGCTAATGTACGAAACAAGAAAAGAGTAATATAAAAGTAAGATAAGCTCAATAAATAAACATAGTTGAAAAAATTTTTTTTTCAAAATCGTTCCACCAGTTTTTTTTTCAAAAATACTGTTTTTTTCGAAAATATGTTCCAATTTTTTTTTGAGTATGCCAACTTCTAACACTTTGCCGTTCTTATCAGAAAAATAAAATTAAAACAAAAAAAAGATTAAACCGTTTTTGGCAATAAACAAAAATAAAAAAAAAAAAATTAGCCGTCACGGGACGCCCGGCAGATGTGAAACATCCAAGTTTACATTATAATTCATAATTTTGAAAAAACCATCAAACAAATATGGAGTGAAATAATTTTTAATAATTTAGTGTTTCGTTAATTAAATCAATATATTTGTCTTATCATTTTATTATAATATCAATTATTACAGATTGTAAGAATTCATTTATAAGCACACAGGAACAAAATTTTCCTCAACCCACCCATCAGATACCGCCATACTCCCAACCCACCTACAACTAGCAACCAACCACCCACAATTTTTTATAAGTTTTTCATCACCGAATACCTACCACCAGTAACCACCCAATCCACCTGCAACCACCAACCCACCACCTTCCATTTTTGTCGATTCCCTCCCCAGAGTAAGTCCCCCCTTTTACATAGTCCATTTACCCAGCCCATTTACCCAGCCCATTTACAACCACCAACCAAGCATCCGCCATTTTTGACAATTTTTTCCTCACCCCGCCCCCCACACCAAATCCCCCCAAGCAGTAACCACCCACCCCACCTACAATCAACCACCTACCTTTTTTTGTCAATATTTCCCCCCTACCAACCCCCAACCACAAACGCCATCTACCAAACATGTTTGTAAATTTTGTCTCAACCACTCCCCAACATCCTCCTAAAAATCCACTCCACCACCAGCACAACCTTCAACCACCAATTAACCACCCGCCATTTTTAACAATTTTCTTCTGATTGGTGAAAAGAATGAAAAACGTATGTAATTCCCACCGACTCCACCTAGAACCAACAGCCAACCACCCACCATTTTTGTCAATTCCCCCCGACCCCAAACCAAAACCCCACCAGTAACCACCCACCCCACCTACAACCACACACCCCACCTACAACCACCCACCCACCATTTTCGTCATTTTTTTCTTCACCAACTTCCCCACACCCACCATATTTGACAATCTTTTCCTCATCCCCCCACACCAAATCACCCGCACCCGTAACTTCCCATTCCACCTACAACCGCCAACCAACCACCATCCAAATCCTCCTAACAGTAACGACCCACCCCACCCCAAAACAAATCCCACACCTGTCTCGTCATTTTTTTCTTCACCAACTTCCCCACACCCCACCCCCACATCAACCACCCACCAGTACCACCCACCCAACCTACCACCACCCACATACCATTTTAGTCAATTTTTCCCTTTAACCAACTATCTACCATTTTTTAAAATTCTTTCTACAACCCTCACCAACCATCCAGCCCACCTACATCCTACAACCACCAACCGACCATCCACAATTTTTCACCCCCCCCCCCCCCATAACCCTACTCCACTATCACCCTACCCCCTCCACCACTACCGCCCCAGCATCACCAGCGACCACCCAACCTACAACCACCCAACACTTTCCACCCCCACATCAACCACCCACCAGTACCACCCACCCCACCTACCACCACCCACATACCATTTTAGTCAATTTTTCCCTTTAACCAACTATCTACCATTTTTTAAAATTCTTTCTACAACCCTCACCAACCATCCAGCCCACCTACATCCTACAACCACCAACCGACCATCCACAATTTTTCACCCCCCCCCCCACCATAACCCTACTCCACTATCACCCTACCCCCTCCACCACTACCGCCCCAGCATCACCAGCGACCACCCAACCTACAACCACCAACCACCCAACTCTTTCCACTTTGAAAAATTTTATCAACGGTCGTACCATTTTTTTGTTACAATTGCGATCGATTTTACTGCCTAGGTGCGCCAATAGATGTTTCACATCAAAAAATTCTATTTTTTTAAACTTAGAAATTTTTTTTTTGAAAAATTTAAGAATTTATATTATTTTGTCTATAAAAATGTTACTACATTTAACATTTCATTGAAATTCGACAAGTGGCTTACGAGAAAAGCTGATTTCAAAAAACCGGTCTATAGGAATTACCGTTATGAGACTTTTCCTGAAAAATCTATTCCAACCAAAACATAAAGTTTGCACAGAAAATACTATTCAGAAAGTCTTATCAAAATCGTAGTTGCCGTTTTTGAGACAAATTAATTTTTCAATAAGAATTGTATGGCAGGTACCGTTAGTTTTAGAGCTAGAATGCTAATTCCAAAAATTACTCTGAAGGACGTCATAATATTACTATAAACCAAATTTGAAGCACATCGGTGCAGCCTGTGTAGGCTGTAGGTACCGATACAGACAGACGGACAGGCATACAGAATTGTCGGATCCTCTTTTTCGACTTCTCTATCATCGTTATGTTAGGTTTGATTGTTAGAATTATTTTTTTTTTAAGAATGCATGCCTAACTTGCCTTATAGTACCTATAATCGCAAGTAAAAAAGGACATTATGCATTCGAGTATAATATAAAACAGTTACACTAAATAACATATTTTCCAAAAGCATTAGAAATATATTCATAAGTTTACCTGGAACATAATAGCCTCTTTTTCCTGTTCGGTTGCTTTACTGAATATTGTATTCATAATTTCCAAAAATTTATCCCGGGGCAAATTGGTTGCATCATCTTTGTCAAAGTAGTCGATGAAATCATACAGCAGAAAATATGTTCCTTAAAGAGAAGAAAAAGGTTTTCAGATTTAATAAAACAAATAGGACTTTGATGCCAGTAAAAATACTAATCAAGTATCCAACGGCAGTTTCTATTAAGGCCCGACCCATAGAATCTGTTGCTTCCGTTACGACAACGGATTCGTTGATGATTAATAAATATTATGATTTATCGCTCCATGGCAGCCTTGTTGAACAAAATTAGCGGAAGTTATAAAACGTTTGAAAAACGGGCTTAGGTTGCTAAAAAAGTGAAGTTATCATAGATTCGGTAAAATATCTATTGCATGTTATAGAAAAACAAGGACTTATTAAAATCAAAAATAGGAGAAAAAAGCTGCATTATGAAAATCATAACCCGAAAATCAGAAATTCCTTTGCATCGATCTTTTAGATCGATTACAACTTCAAAGTCAAACTGTCCATGTTGCAATACGAATAACGATAAGCTATTCTTTGGTCGCAAATTTCTACAATAAACACCAGAAGGCCAGCTTATTTTAATCAATAAATAACATAATTGCACCAATTGCATCAATCCAGGACACATGGCCAGCGTCTTAACGCAGCCGTAGCTGCATGAAGTGTTCCGAAAAGCACAACAGCCTCCTGCAATTAGCAACAAAAGGAGCAGAGGGAGGTAGTAATAAACACCATCAATACCTTCCCAAAAGACAGGAGAAAACCTCAGAACTTGACAAATTAACAACATCAGCTACAGCAGTAGCACCAAAAGAGAAGGGATATGTATTTTTGAGCACCGTTTCGTATCGTATTGTGAATCTAGAAGACAGCGAAGGTACAACTGTAAAATGCCAAGCGTAACTCAACTCCGGATCACAGCTGAACTTTATCACGGAAAGGCTATCAAAGAAATGGAATGTTCCAGTTTTCAACGAAACAAGGACAAGCAAACGTAGTACCCCGTGGCGTAGTGGTTAGTGTGTCAGACTGCCACGCCGAAGGGTCTGGGTTCGATCCCTGACGGCTCCACCCAAAAAAGTTCTTTTCCGGGGTACTGCCTCTTGCGAGGAAGTGACAAATCCTCCAAGAGTAATTAATGTCATGGAAAGTGCTTCTCTGTTAGCCGTTCGGATTCGGCGGTAAATTGTAGGTCCCTTCCATTCCTGCAGAATATCAACGCACACACAGGAATGGTTGAGAGTGTAAGACACAGGCCCCGGCCCCGCTTGGAGTTGTTGTGCCAACAATTTATTTTTTTTTTATTTAAGGACAAGCAAACAAGAAAGTGAATCTCCTCCTAAAATCTGGAACATCAAGCTTTTTGTCAATTTAAAAGCTTTCGCACTACTCCATATCAACCATCCCGACGAATTTATATTGAAGTTTGGAACATTCCAGCCGAGCTCCAACTAGCAGACCCCTACTTCAACCAACCAGGACAGATTGATTTATTAATTGGAGCTGAGCTCTACTATCAACTTCTTTCATGGGACAGATTAACACTACTACAAAAAACACAATTAGGCTGGATAATTGCGGGAAAGGTTAGAGGCGCAATACAATCATCGCCTATTTGTGGCATCTACAACGAAGACGAACTGAAACAGGACATAGACACATTTTGGAGGATAGAAGAAGCCCAAGATTGCAGGAAGAGCTACACAACTGAAAAACGAAAATTCGAAACTCATTTCGCCGAGAACACGATTCGAAATAAAAAAAGGACGATTTATTGTTCGACTTCCATTCAACGCAGACAGGAGTTAATTGCTCAATTCAAAGTATATTGCTCTTCAGCGATTTGCATCTCTAGAGGAGAGGCTCTCAAAACAAAAGAACCTCAAAGATCAGTATACCCAATTCATGACGGAATACGAAAAGCTTGGACACATGGAACGGATCGACATGAGAAAGATTCTTAGTTCCCATTATTGCCTCCCTCATCATTGTGTGTTAAAACTAGATAGCACAACAACAAAGTAGGAGTTGTTTTGACGCATCAGCAAAACAACAAAGAACACATCTCTCAATAATCTGTTAACAACGTGACCTACCATTCAAGATGAACTTTTGGCATTGTATATATAAACTGATGGCTGGGTGCTGCATGAATGATGGCTGGGTGCTGTACGAATAGGGTAGACCCTGATTGGTATCAACTTGGCGATGCAAAGCGTTGCAACTGTCTCATACGCATCAATTGTGCTTATTTTACCTCCAAGTGGTAGCCATCGGGTACTGGTCTTGTCCACCCGGACTTGACTTGCTGAGCTTATAAGCGCGAGTGTTGATCACAGAAAAATAGCAACACTATAATTGCCCTGCCATAAAACTCCTCTGTTTCTCTTGTTGGGTAGCAGTTTATTCTGTACGAACCCCTCAGAAAGCAAGCGAGCGGCGGATGAGCTTCCAATTAAGTGAACCAACGGCGACGCTAACAGACAATATGGTAGGCACCCCATTGAGCTACTTCGACATATTCGGAGCTCAGGTCTTTGGGTCCTTTCACTACTATTAGTCAGGGTAGTGAAATAGAGAAGGTGGCGGATGAGCCCATATAGGACCAACGGTAGCTCTCACATCCCCGTAGTGGGTTACTGACTCTGGATTTCTCCAGCTCCTTTTGTCCAAGGAGAGCAGCATAGGGCCTGGTCCCCCAGGTTGGGGGTTGTGCGTCGGGGTAACTTCCCTACCACGTAAAAAAACCAATAGTTCCGAAACAACCAATTGCCTCGGATATGGATGACCTTACTGATGACGACCCTAGCAAACGAAACAAGGACAACGAATTTCGGTTCTGCACGTGGAATGTCCGGACCCTTAACAGACCACGTGCAGCCGAACAATTAGTGGAAGCCCTAGATGGTGTCAAAGCCGACATCACAGTAATCCAAGAAGTGCGATGGGATGGTGAAGGCACAAGGAGGATGAAAAACTGTGACATCTACTACGGCAAGTGCTACAGGACAAGGAAACAGCGGCTATTTGGATGCGGATTTGTGATAAGAGGAAGGCTTAGGCAAGAAGTTTTGGGGTTTCGTGGCATAAGCGAACGCATTGTCACAATCCGCATTAAATCCAAATTCAGCAACATCTCGCTGATCTGCGTCCACGCCCCCACGGAGGAAAAAGATGACACGACCAAAGAAGAATTCTACGATCTTCTCGAGAAGACGTATGATGAATGCCCGAAGTACGACACTAAGTTTATTCTTGGTGACTTCAACGCCAAAATCGGAAAGGACAGGCTCGACAGTCGGAAAGCATAGCCTGCACGACAACACTTCCGGTAACGGACACAGGCTAATCGACTTTGCTGCGGGGCGAAGTGTCATCTTAGCTAGCACATACTTCCCACACCTCAATATTCACAAGGGGACCTGGCGGTCTCCTGATCAAAATACCGTCAACCAAATTGATCACATTGCGATTGATAGCAGACATGCGTCCAGTGTCATGGATGTCCGCACTTTCCGAGGGGCCAACATAGACTCGGACCACTACCTTGTTGTAGCTAAAGTGCGAATGCGGATCTCCACCAAACCGCAGAACCGAACATCCACTGTGAGAAAGTTTGATGTTGATAAGTTACAATCGCAAGAGACCGCCACAACCTTTGCCAATCATGTCTCCTCTTATCTCTTGACAAGCCCGGCGCCTGCGCCAAACCCAGAGGCCCAGTGGCAACATTGCAAAATGGCCATCAAAACCGCTGCCACGGATGTTTTGGGTTTCATTAGGCGACCACAACGAAACACCTGGTTTGATGATGAGTGCAGGCTCGCACACTTGGCCAAAGACGAAGCCTATCATGCAGTTCTGAATGCCAGAACTAGAGCTGCCAAGAGCGCTTTCCGTGCGGTGTACCAGCAAAAGAGGAAAGAGGAACATCGGCTTTTCAGAAGAAAAAAAAGAGAACTGGAAAAACGAATGGTTGAATCAATTGAGGGGTGCTACGGCAGAAGCAATGTTCGAAAGTTCTACCAAAGGGTAAAGCATTCGTCCAAGGGTTACAAAGCCCGAGCGGAAGCATGTAGAGACGAGGGTGGGAATGTCGTTGTAGATACACAGTCGGTGCTGAGAATTTGGAAAGAACACTTCTGCAGACTGTTAAACGGCGAAGACAACCAACTAATCGCTGACAGGCAGAATGATCCATTCGATTTGGATGATGATGAACAAAATTTCCGTCCTCCCGACCAAGAAGAAGTTCGGATAGCAATATCTAAACTAAAGTCCAACAAGGCTGCTGGATCTGATGGCCTTACGGCTGAACTCTTCAAAGCAGCGGGAGATGACTTGGTGAGGAGCATACACCAACTCATCTGTACAATCTGGTCGGATGAAAGTATGCCTGACGAATGGAACCTCAGCATTGTGTGCCCTATCCACAAGAAAGGAGATACTCTAAGCTGCGCCAACTACAGAGGTATAAGTCTCCTAAATGTCGCCTATAAAATCTTGTCGGCCATTCTGTGTGAACGTCTGAACCCTTTCGCACGTGAACTGATTGGCCCCTATCAGTGTGGTTTCAGACCCGGTAAGTCAACCGTCGACCAAATTTCCACACTTCGGCAGATTTTGGAAAAGACCCAAGAATTCCAGATCGATACTCACCACCTCTTTATCGATTTTAAAGTCGCCTATGACAGCGTAAACAGGAACGAGCTATACAGAGCCATGTCGCTTCTTGGCATCCCTGCCAAACTCGTTCGATTGTGCAGGATGACTATGGAGAACTCTCGCTGCTCCGTCAAGGTTGGTAAGAACACCACCGACTCATTTAATGTCGAGAAAGGCTTACGACAGGGTGACGCGCTGTCATGTAACCTCTTCAACATCATTCTTGAGGCAATCGTACGCAACTCGCATGTCAACACCAGCGGTACGATTTTTTTTAGATCCGTTCAACTACTTGGCTATGCTGATGATATTGACATTATTGGAAGAACGAAGCGCGCTGTCAGTGGAGCATTCGCAAGTATTGAAGTGGAAGCGGCTCGAATGGGTCTGGCTGTAAATGAAGATAAAACAAAGTATATGCTGCCCTCGGGTGAAGTAGATCATCACCGTAGGCTCGGACAAAACGTCACAATGGACAGATATAACTTTGAGGTTGTCAAGGACTTTGTCTATTTGGGTTCCACTATAACCTCTCAGAACAACATCAGTGAAGAGATCAGTCGAAGAATCACTCTTGCCAATCGCTGTTTCTTCGGGCTAAGAAGGCATCTTAGTAGTAAAGCCCTCTCTCAAAGGACCAAAGAGACACTATACAAGACCCTTATCATCCCAGTCCTGCTGTATGGGGCAGAAGCGTGGATACTGACACAATCGGATGAATACAGGCTGGGGTGCTTTGAGAGAAAGATTCTTCGGGTGATATTCGGGCCTGTATGTATCAATGGAGTATGGAGGAGAAGATTCAATGGTGAACTGTACGGGCTATACAGCGACATTGACTTGGTTAAGAAGCTGAAAATTCAGCGGCTTAGATGGCTGGGCCATGTGGAGCGTATGGACGAAAACGCTCCTGCCCGACGAGTCTTCAATTCCAACCCGGAGGGCCGACGCAGTTCTGGAAGACCCCATCTAAGGTGGCGCGATCAAGTGGTAAACGACCTCAACCAACTTGGTGTGCGCAACTGGAGGCCACTGGCGAGGGACCGGCCTAGCTGGCGAGGATTGTTGGTTGAGGCCGTGGTCCACAATGGACTGTCTGCGCCACCTTAAGTAAGTAAGTAAGTATACATAAACTATAGTAGTACCACTTGAGGTGCGCCATCTATCGACGAAAACCGGAGCGAACTCGAAAAATTTGCAGTTTCCCCTCCTCCTCTTTTTCAACAGGGCCGGTGAGGTCCAAAACTTCGTCAAATGTTAATTCAATATTCCTGAACAATATCTCAAAGTTTGATTAACTTCCGACCTTTTTCTACCTGCCCACTGTATACTAAGAACAAAGTAATATATAAAAATTAGGGCGGAATGACAATAGTAATGGGCATGGCCTGGCACCTGGTGGGCAAGCGGGGATCGTTGGGGGGTGTAAAAAGTTTGTAATCTTAACAAGAAGCCATAAAAACAGCAATATTTCATGATTTCTCGGGTATATCCGAAGAAATAAGGTGGAATTCTTCATTTCTTGGCATTTTTTGGCGAATTTTGAAAAATGACCTTTTTTTCAAAGTGCCATATCTCGGTAACTAATCGACATACAAAATTGATTGTACTAACGAAATTGTAGCAAATTTTATGTTCTACAATTTTGTCATACACGTTAAAATCATTGGAGCTATAGAAACCGAGATATTTGCGAAAAACGGTTTTTTTTTTAGGTTTTCGTGACCTTTTGACCTTCATAACTTTTTTTGCCGGCACGATATCAATGTCGATTTTTCACATCTTCATAACAACGCCATAGTAAAGGTGTGTACCAAAATTCAGCTTGATTGGAATTTTTCCGCAGATTGGGGTTTAAAATGCCTAAAATGACTGGGTTAATGCTTTTGGCAACAATTCTTCGCTTTCATGTACCGAGATATGCTTTCACAGCAGATATTGAGATAATGTATCGACAAATCATAGTTGATGAAAATGACCGACAATATCAGCTAGTCCTCTGGAGAGACAATTCTACCGACGATCTACATTTATACCAGCTCAAAACCGTTACTTATGGAACAACATCAGCCTCCTATTTAGCAATCAAGTGCCTACACCTACAAAAATTGGCAATAGAAGGTTCAACCCAGTATCCTCTTGGTACAGAGGCTCTTAAAACAAACTTCCGCGTAGATGATGTGATGACTGTATCAGAAAGTTTAGCTACGGCCATTAAAATACGAAACCAACTGAACAGATGGTTACACCCCTGAAAACCTGCAACCGTTGCGGAAAGAGAGGAAGACATGCCAAAAATAACTGTCCAGCTTATCGTCATCGTTGCTCAAGCTGTCATAAAAAAGGTCATTTCTCAGAGATATGCCATAAAAAAAAAATCACACTTTTAATGACGGTGATGAGTACGATCATTATAAATCAGAATCTAGTGAATCAGATTCAGATGGTTTACTCATTCTAGCAGTCGAGACAAATAAAGACACAATAAAAAATAAATAACAAAAGAATAAAATTAAAGCTAGACACTGGGGCGCAATGTAATGTGCTGCCCAAATCAATTGCAAATAAACTAAAATGTAATATTGAAAGTCCCGTGACCTAATAGCCTTTGGCGACAGTCAAATAGATGTGAGTGGAGAAATAAATACTTGATGTGTAGTGCATAATAAATAAAATTCACGACTGGGTCCCACGTACTTGCTCTGTGGGTGCAATAGTACGATAAAAACAAAGTTTTAGAGCAATATGAAGAACTCCTGTTTGAAAAATTTGGCGAAAACTACAAAATTTTGGTTAAAACTGGAAAACCCGAGCGGGAGCTTACGTTAAGAAACCTTTGAATTTTTAAAATTTAGATGTCATCTTTTGGGTGCTATAAATGATATAAATGTCCGTTATTTGCATTTTTAGCCAAAAACTAAAAACGCAGTTCTCTTAAGAACACTAAAAGAATAATACACACAAAGTTTAAACAAAATCGTTAGAGCCATTTTTGAGCAAATTAGAAAAAACCAAAAAAAGGTGGCTAAAACTGAACGGCTCGTTGTATGGGAGCCAACATTTAGAAAGGCTTTACTGAAAAAATAGCAATTTTTACTTGCGATTATAGGTACTATAAGGCAAGTTATGCATTCGTCGAAAAAAAAGTTTTGAGATAACAATCAAACATGACATTACGATGATAGCGAAGACGAAAAAAGATGGTCTAAAAATTCTGTCCGTCTGTATGTCTGTCTGTCTGTCTGTCTGTCTGTCTGTCTGTATGTAGACCTACAGCCCAAACGGGTGGGCCGAATTGCTTCAAACTTGGTATATAGACTTTTTTAGGTATTGTACAGAAAGGAAATTGAAATTTTTTTTTTAGCTCAAAAAATAACGGTACCTGCCATACAACCGTTACGTTAAAGCTTATTTTTCTCAAAAACGGCTCTAACGATTTTTAATTAAAAAAATCAGTGTTGCTTTTTAGGTACGACCAATCATATGGCTGAAAAAAAAGTTTTAAAAAATGGCTAAGAACGGTACTTTCCATAGGACCGTTTTTTTTGCTTTCGACTATCTCGAAAACGACTCAACCGATTCTTTCGAAATTTCACACACATATAGCTGTAGGTAGCTGAATTTGTATTGCATACCAATATTTTTGAAAAATATTTTTTTGTATTTTTAAAAGCATTTTTTAAAATAAAATTTAAAAAATTAATATTTTGAAAACCGCTTATTAAATTTTTTTTTAAAAATTTTAAATAAATGTATTTGCTGAATACCTATGAACTGGCGTTTTTGAATTTTTTTTGAAAATTTTTTTCAAAAAGTTTTTCAAAAAAAAATTTTTTTCTCAAAAACCGCTCCACAGATTTTTCTAAATTTATTCTCATAAATTTAAATTTATCCAAGAAATAAAATGGCGTACTTTTTTTTCAGCTCAAATTAGTAAAAGTATTTATTTAAGAATTTTCAAAATTTTATTTTTATCAAAATCTCAAGCCCATAAACCACTGTCACTCATTAGAGCAAGTTCGTGCGACCCAGTCGTGCATTTTATTTCTTATAGAACACCAAAAAAAAAACTATGCCACACGATGTTTAAAAAAAGCCGTTGAAACCTGATTTTCGTTACGACCATTTGAGCCAAAAACGAAAAACGCAGTTTTATTAGAAATGCTTAAAGTTAGCTAAATTTTGAGTTTAATCAAAATCGTTAGAGCCGTTTTCGACAAAATCCGAAATGAAAAAACCCGTTACATGAAAGGTACCAGTTTGAGCCGGGCTAAAACGAAATAAATAAAATGCACGACTGGGTCGCACGAACTTGCTCTAATGCGTGACAGTGGTCTAAGGGTTTGAGATTTTGATAAAAATAAATTTTTCAAAATTCTTAAATAAATACTTAAACTAATTTGAGCTGAAAAAAAAGTACGCCATTTTATTTCTTGGATAAATTTAAATTTATGAGAATAAATTTATAAAAATCTGTGGAGCTGTTTTTGAGAAAAAAAGTTTTTTTTGAAAAACTTTTTGAAAAATTTTTTTTAAAAAAATTCAAATACGCCAGTTTATAGGTATTCAGCAAATACATTTATTTAAAATTTTTAGAAAAAAATTTAATAAGCAGTTTTCAAAATATTAATTTTTTAAATTTTTTTTTTTAAATGCTTTAAAAAATAGAAAAAAATATTTTTCAAAAATATTGGTATGCAATACAAATTAAGCTACCTACGGCTATATGTGTATGAAATTTCGAAAGAATCGGTTGAGTCGTTTTCGAGTTAGTCGAAAGCAAGAAAACGGTCCTATGGAAAGTACCGTTCTTAGCCATTTTAAAAAAAAAAATTTTCAGCCATATGATTGGTCGTACCTAAAAACCAACACTGATTTGTTTAAATCGAAATCGTTAGAGCCGTTTTTGAGCAAAATAAGCTTTAACGTAACGGTTGTATGGCATGTACCGTTATTTTTTGAGCTAAAAAAAAAATTTCAATTTCCCCTCTGTACAATACCTAAAAAAGTCTATATACCAAGTTCGAAGCAATTCGGCCCACCCGTTTGGGCTGTAGGTCTCTATACATACAGACAGACAGACAGACAGACAGACAGACAGACATACAGACGGACAGAATTTTTAGACCATCTTTTTTCGTCTTCGCTATCATCGTAATGTCATGTTTGATTGTTATCTGAAAACTTTTTTTTTCGACGAATGCATAACTTGCCTTATAGTACCTATAATCGCAAGTAAAAAACCTCGACAAACGTTTTTCTTCAAACTGCTTATGAAGTTTGAAGAAAATACGTCAAGCCGTTTAGGCTGTAGAATGACGTGAAAAAGCGCACATCCGCACATCCGCACAGACGCACAGACATACCGACGACGGACGGTATGGCGAAAACCACTTTTTTGGGCTTTTCTATCATCGTAATGTCATGTTTGATTAAAACGATTTTTTTTTCTGCTTGAAACCAATACTTGCCCTATAGAGCAAGTAAAAAAGGAGACAGAAAAATATCATTTAGGTATGCGTTTTTACTTCCTCAATAGGGCAAGTATTGGTTTCGTGCAGAAAAAAAAAATCGGTTTTAATCAAACATGACATTACGATGATATTGAAGCCCAAAAAAGTGGTTTTCGCCATATCGTCCTTCGGTCTGTCTGTGCGTCTGTGCGGATTTGCGGATGTGCGCTTTTTCACGTCATGCTACAGCCTAAACCGCTTGACGGATTTTCTTCAAACTTGATATACAGGGTGATTCACGAGCGTTGTGCCAAAAAGCTAGAGCGTGTAGGTTGAGTTGAGACAAGAAAAAAATCGTATGGGAGGGGGGTCTATTCCCCCCCGTTTAGCCAGGAGGGGCAATTTTCTGAAAAATTGACTTATTTTGTAAAAAAAATTATTAAAAATCAACGGCTTCGTTTACAATACCGTGTTATACCTTCTTGGAAAGCCAAAAACTTCTTCCTTAATTTTGTTTTTAAACTAAATATTTCTAACGAATGTCATATAAATACGCAAAGTCTACGTTAGCATTTGGATGAGTTCAAACGAACATTTAAAGATGGTATTATTGATGTCATTTGCGTGGCTGACACCTGAAATCAGTAATTGCATGATTGAGTTTGCTGACTATAGGATCTTTCGTAACGATCGTGTAGGTAGGGGAGGAAGAGTTGCCATTTTTGCTAAAAAAAAAAAAAGTTAAAAGCTAGACTTGTGGGAACTTCAGATTCTGCTTCTGGTTTTGAGTTTGTTTTTATTGAATTTGTTTGTGACCTAGATAAGTGTCTAATAGGTGCAGTTTACAAGCCTCCTAGTTTGTACGATACAGGTGATATTTTCAATGCTCTTGAAGAAGTTTCGACTAAGAGTAATGAGTGATAACAAGTAGACGTGCGTTAGTTGGCAGCTAGTAAAAGTGTAGTTCTTAGCATTACCTATATTACGTGCCAAGCAATTGATTTTGTTGAAATTTACTTACATAAGTTGAACTTAAATATTTCCCATTGCACTGGACCTTTAAATAATTAGTCTGAATAATTTTAATTTTAATAATTTCAAATCTATTGTGCGTGAAAAAAAAAATTGAGTCTTATTTTCCTGTGTTGCCCTTGTCGGTATTCGGTAAATAATTTGAGTGAAATTTCGAATATTTGCCCCTTCACACCCACCAATAAATAATAAACATGTCAAGAAATAATAATCGTAGAGTGGCAAATACACTTCCATCTACAATAACACCATCAAGCAGTAAGATCCATCAGTCCCTATCACTTAAGTCAAAACATGATGATGGCACAGAGAATATATGGAGCAGATTGGAGAATGCAATTCATAAACAAAAACCTTAAAAACTTCCGAGTCAGAAGAGAGGTTATCCAAAAAAATTGATGACGACATCACTGCTCTTAAAACATCAATTGAAGGTTGGATCGAGAGAGTTGAAATAATTGAAACAATGAATGACAATGAATAACATTGACACTATTAAAAGAGAAAATGACCTACTAAAGCAACAACTAAAACAACACTGCGAAAACATTAACAATATTTTAACACGTTTGGATCAAACCGAAGAAAAATATCAACAAAAAGAAATAAGTAGCGGCGCACTGCTTCAAGGTGTTCCCTATTTACCAAACAAAAATTTAAAGTCGATGTTTAATCACTTGTGCGTACAAATTGCCGGCTTTGAAGCCCCTTCGCTCAAAAGTATTTTCCGTTTAAGAAAACAAAATAACAACTATCCACACGCACCAATTGTTATCAAATTCTTGACCCCGGCCGACAAAAGCGCTATTCTCCGATCGATTGCTAATTACCGTATGACATCGCACCAACCACTGCGGCTTCGAGATCTTGGGTTCGATGACAATAACAATGACTGTGTGGTTTTCATTCATGAATGTTCAACGGTGAAAAACCGCTCACTTTTACAAACTGCGATCAAACTTAAAAGAGACCATAAGCTGTTCTCCGTTTTTACGATGCGTGGATTAGTCCATATAAAAAAAAAAAAAAAATGCGAAACCAATGTTAATGGCTAATGCTGAGGATTTGGCTGCTCTTGCTGCTGACCTGACGACAACAAATGAAACTGATTAAGAAGATTAAGAAGATAAAACAAAAAAACATCAGCAGCTGACATTTTTATATAACTTTTTTTTTTCTCTTATCTAAAATCCAAACTCTGTTTTGCATTATAATTCTTTCTTTATTTTATTGAATTTTTTAATTATTTCTGTTTAAAACTGTAATGCATTTAATAATGAAACTTTTAAAAGCCCTTTATAATCCTTTATTTAAATTTTGTTTTTTTTTCTATGAATCTGACCCCATATTTTATGTCAGGTTGACTCTAACTATCGATGATGCAGTCTATGTTAGTGGTCTGAAGGTGTGCTTTATCAGCCGCCAATTGTTATTAGTTTCTATTAATGGTTGGCCCTGATGTAGTAAACAATAATGGGAACTTCACAGCTGTTTGTAATAATGACATCTCTCGCAACATGATCGACGTTTTGTGTGGTCAACGTACTGGTCTTCAGGTGTGTTCAGGGCCCGATCTAGGGGGGGGGGGGGGGGCGCCGGGCATTTGCCCGGGCGGAAAATTTTAAGGGCGGCAAAATTTGCAAATTGAGGATTATTAAAGCTGCGTCTTTCCAAAAAAAGTTAACTTGTTTCGTTCTTGTTAAGGTCATCATGGGAGAAAATATATAAATCAGAAAGAATTTTGATTTTTCTCACACAAGTGTGATGTGTGTGGGAAGCTGAAGTAAAAGTATTCTCTGAACTCTCAAGTAACCGAAGAAACACACAAAACATTTTATCCGTCATCAGAAATATATTGATCTTTACTACTGGGAAAGTACATAAATATGTAGGTACAGTAAAACTACTTTATAACGAACTCTCCTTTCTATAGCAAATTTCATTTTGTTCCCCTTCTTCTTAAAAAAATATACTATATCAGTAAGGTTCCATCGAATGTATAGATGTATTAAAAAATTTACAGTTATTTAGTTTAAGTTTGCAAAGTCGCGTTTCGAAGGTAAAACAAGTTCAATCTTCAGTAAATGTTTTAACAAAGCTGTCATTGGTACTTTTGACAATTGGTCCGATGAAGACTAAGGTCAGCGATATAATCATTAATAATCGAGAACTAGCAATTTGAAAAGAATTTACTATAGACGAGACGAAAAAGCCCTACTATAGTGATAAGAGAACTGCATTAAGAATTTTTGAAGTTTTTTTGAAACAAGTGATAAAACTAAAGATCCTGTAAATTTTTTATTTTCTAAATTGGAAGATTTGTATAATAAAATAAAAAACAAAATTTTAAATGCGCAATCAAAAATTGAATTTCTTAACAAAAGATATGAATTTTTTTCTTTAATTTCTTTTTTATACCAATTTTCCTTCAAAATAAAAAGGAACATGAGGTTTCAAATCACATTTCACATTTCTTTATAATGAATCTTACAATTTTTTTATTTTTTGTTCCCTTGAAGGTTCGCTATAAAGAATTTTGACTGTATATGTCCGTCAAAAAAATAAAGTCGAAGTATTTTAATAATCACTTAAAAACCGCTAGTTAAAACGTTTTTTTTGGGAAAAAAAATTAAGTCATCTGATTTCTTGAACAGTTTTGATTTTTTTAGAAAAAAAAGCTTCTCGAAAACATTTTTCTACATTTTTTTTCTGAGAATGCACTTTCCAGCACTTTAGGCGTTTTTCTGTTTTCATTCAGAAAAGAGCTCTGAACAAAGTTCGAGTTTATCGAGCTCGCTCTGAACGTCCTCTGAACCAATTGTGTTCAGAGCGCTCTGAACTATTAATGAAACGAATTTAATATCCCATTCATTTCCTTTTCTTATGCCATTTTTTCAACCCTTAAAATCAATTCGGCGGCCATTTTATTTGTTTTTATTTCCAGCCGCCGCGCCGGTCGCTAAAATATCGATTGAATTGGTATTGGTTGGTTTCGAAGCGTATCACTTTTGACGTTTATATTTTTGTTTGGCTTTTTAGCATAGTCTGCCCCATCTATTTATTTGGAGCTCGTAGAGCGCAGTCTGAAATACAAAGTCTATGATCTGAAGTCTCTGAAGCAAAAAAGAAAAACTCATTTTTGTTTGACAACTCTGCTGTGAACTAAAAAAAGAAAAACGCCTTTTATTGTTTTTTATCAGGAAGACAAAATTTAAATAATTATTAAATTGTTTTTGAAATAATCAAAAAAAAAAAACTTTAATTTTTCATGAAATTTTAAGTAACAAAGTTATTTCGTTTATAAAAGACATTTCACTTAAAAAATGTTAGAAGAAAATCTGATTTTCAAAATTCGGCCCTATTGGAGTTACCGTTATAAAGAAATTTCCACACAAATTTATTCCAAACAAAACATACATTTTACTCAAATTTTGTTTAACAAAATCATATAAGCCGTTTTTTGGATACCTAAATGAGTTTGTCAATAAAAATCACATGGCAGGTAGGTACCGTTCATTTCGGAGCTAGAATGCTAGGTCCAAAAATCAATCTATTAGATCTTATAATAATACTGTGTACTGTGTACCAAGATTGAAGCAAATCGGTCCAGCCGTTAAGGGTGTAGGGTCCGTTACAAACAGACGGACAGACAGACAGAATTGTCCGACCTATTTTTTCGGCTTCTCTATGATCGTAATGTCATGTTTGATTGTTCAAAAGAAAATTTCCAACAATATTACATTCTTACGGGTCGGAATGAATACCTCCACTTTTCAAAAGTCGGTCAAAAAATGCACCAACAATTTTATAACTCATTGCAAAAGGGCGGCAAATTAAATTTTTGCCGAGGGCGGCGAAAAAGCTGGATCGGGCCCTGGGTGTGTTGTATAAACGCCCAAAGTTTACTTCCGAAAATCGATGAATTTGTATTTTGAATTGGTATTTGTTTGCAGATTCTAAGGTCGATGTTGTTTATGTGACTGAAACATGGTTTCGGCCGGAAATAAATGATCCTCTTTATGATTTAAGGGGCTTTAAATTGTTTAGACGAGACAGAGTAAATAGAATTGGGGGTGGAGTAGCTATTTATGTGCGATTTGGGCTTAAGCCAGAATTTGTATGTGATTCCTTACCTAGTGACAATGTTAATTTTATATTCATAAAAATTACTTGCAAGGACAACAAAATTGTATTAGGGTGTGCATACAGACCTAATTAAAATGTTAATACCACATCATTACTGGCAAACATAGATGAGTTGACTTATGTGTCACCATATATTATATAAGGTGGGGATTTCAATAGCAATCTGCTTTTGGAATCCACTTTCGCTGAAGACATGAAAGCTCTCAGTATGGACCCTGTGAACACATCACAACCAACACACTTTACAAATGAATCTCGTACCCTCCTTGATGTATTTTTTGTAAGCCACTTAAATAAAGTTCTTCATTATGATCAATTAACTGCATCGTGTTTCTCCCATCACGATTTGATGCACATAACTTTTGAGTGTGAGCCTCTGGACTCTAGCAATAGTTACAGCTTTAGGGACTTTAAAAACATTATTACAATCGCCTAGAATACGATTTACAATCTATAGATTTTTCACAAATCTCAAGAATGAGTTCTATTGATGATCAGACTGAATTTATTCAGGATAATTTAAACTTCCTTCCTTCCAAAACAAAAATCATTAAGTATAAGGACCAACCATGGTTTATATTAATAACAATATAAAAATATTAATCAATCAACGTAATATGGCGTATAGAACATGGAAACGCTTTAGAATTGAAATATTTCGAAAATCTTATACCGACTTACGAAATAGAGTTGTATTTGAGATCAGGGAATCAAAAAAATTTTATTTTTCTACTCGTCTAAATCCCTCTTTGGCTGGTCATAAGCTTTGGAAAAAGATATAGATGTCGGTAAACATATAAATAACTCAGATAATAGTATTAACTGTGACGAGCTGAATGAAAAGTTTATATATCTCTCATCCTATCAACAAAACAATATCTCTAGCTTCTCGAATTTAGAAGCAAACAGCTTATCATCCAATGGTTTTAGCTTGTCCAATGTTAATGAAGAGGATGTTCTCAAGTTCTGCTTATCTTTTAAATCTAATTCAGTTGGTTTTGATGGTATCCATCCAGTATTTTTAAAGGCAACTCTTCCTTACACATTGAAACCCATTACTTACCTCTTCAATTCCATCTTAACGACTGTGGTTTTTCCTTCAAATTGGAAACGAGCTAAAATTATCCCTATACCAAAAAACCGTAACTAGTACCGACCTATAGCAATTTTACCATTCTTATCAAAAGTCTTTGAAAAAATTCTGAATACGCAGAAAAGATATTACTTGAATCAAAATGACATGATATGTCCAAACCAATCTGGATTTCACCCAGGTCATAGCTGCACCACAGCTCTTATAAATGCTATCGAAGAAATAAGGGAGAATGTGGATAAGAAGAATGTTACCTTCCTGATACTCTTAGACTTTTCGAAAGCATTTAACACTGTTGATCACCATATTTTATGTGCTAAACTGATGGAGAAATTTGAGTTTACCTCAGCTTCAACGAAACTTATTTTTTCGTATTTATCGTCAAGATATCAAGCGATAGTTGCTAATAATCAAACATCATCATTCCTTCCACTAAGTATCTAGAGGTGTCCCTCAAGGATCAATTTTAGGACCTCTTTTATTTACCATGTATATAAATGAGCTTCCGTCCTTAGGTTTCAATTCGTCCTTCCATATGTATGCTGATGACGTCCAGTTTCGATACAGGTGTCCTCTTGGATTAATGGAAAATGGTGCTTGTGAGATAAATGAGGATCTAAACAAGGTTCTACAATGGTCACAATCTAATGAACTTTGTCTGAATCCTACCAAAACCAAGTGTCTAGTGATTTCAAAAAAATTACTAGAAACGTCTTATTTTTCCTCTATAGTGCTCAACAACATCCCGATCCAATTCGCTGACTCAGCAAAGAACCTGGGGGTAACATTCAATAGAACATTACTATCGGAAGGTTGTATGGAGTCTTAAGGGCTAACCATAATTGAAGAATGCTACGTACGTTGACTTACGAAACAGTAGAAATACATGTGATTTGTATACCCAACCCGAAATGACTTTTTGTTCAGTTTCGGCAAGTTTCGTTCACTTGCGTTTTCGTACGAAATGTACGCTTTGAGTCGTACATTACGTACGAAAATCTGACATTGCCTTTTTTCTAAAGGGTATTCTTCTTCTTTCTTTTTTCTTATTTGTAAAGGCTATTATGGGCAACTGATGAACTTAACAATTCGGAAGGAAACTTTTCGTTCGGTTTTGACACTTGCTTACTTTTTCTTTCGCGTATTATGGTTGCGAATGCTATGGACTCCTCAAAAAATTACCCCAATCAAAACCAGAATGATATTAGCCAAAACACTTCTCATTCCCTTACTACTATACGGTTGTGAAATTTTTAGTAATTGTGATTTCAGGGACAAAAGGAAATTAAATGTTGTATATAATAGTGTGGCAAGGTATGTTTTCGGTTTGCGCAGATATGATCATATTTCTACATACTCTAAGAAAATACATGGTGTCTCTCTGAATAATCTATTTGCTTTAAGAACACTAACAATTTTAAATAGTATTCTGCAAACAAAAAAACCACAATATCTCTACCAAAAAATGCAATTTCCGCGGTCAAACAGAACACTTGATCTGATCCCAATACACTACACCTACCTTATCTCCAGTCGTCAATTTTTTGTAAACGCGATTCGGTTGTGGAATTCCCTACCTTTGGTAATACGGATGATAGGATGCAGGACTCGGTTTAAGGCGAGACTTAGACAGTACTTTGATGCTCTTTAGTGATAAACAACCTTTTTTTTATCTTAACTTTAACTTCGTTTTCATTATTAAATGCAACTTTTTTTTATTAATTATTTTTCACTTTCTATTTTTCTTTTTTTTTTCAATTCGAAACTTAATTTTCCTCATTATTGTTTTTCTTTCATTAGATTTTTAATATCAGTTTTTGAAGTGAAAACTTCTTTAGGCGCGTAGAGCGTTTTTGGAGGGGAAAAACTTATAGGTTCGCGTCACCGACATGCTAATGCTAATAGTATATCTATAGCAAAGAGGATATATACATAGAGTCCAATCTTTCCTACGTTCCATCCTCCTCTGCTAAAATTTTCGTGGTCTCTTTCCTATTGTATTCATTGTAATTCATTTTCTTTTTCGAGTGGTTCCGAGTCGGATTTCTCCATCCACATCTTCTGAAAATGAAGGGGAAACAAAAATAAAAATTCAGAAATCGTGTTTGAAGAGGCTTTTTAATGGAGACGACACACTTAACATTTTTTAAAGAAGGGCTGCACTAGGGGGTGATTAATCTCAATGGAAAAGTGATCGATGTTTGTTTTTTAGATTACTATTTCACAGCTCATCTTTTTCAAAATTAAGGATGAATTTTTAAAATTGAATGAATAAAACTTTTATTCTCGAAATTTAATAATGGCGAGCTTTTATGAATATACCGCACGACGTTGCACTTACAGTTTGAAGTTGCAGCTGCAGCGCAGGAAGTAGCTGAAGTACAAGTCGACGCGATTCCTACTTCATGAACGTGCAGTTTTATTTTCATTTTGTGGTGGGAGTCTCCAAGTTGCGTGGTTAATGTGAGAAAAAAAAGAGGTTATGTTAATTTAAACTTAAATCAATTTATTTTGTATTTATTATAAAACTTATATCACAACTTGTATTATATTTTACGTGCTTTAGCGTTTCGGAAATTAAATTTCCATCTTCTGGCACTACTAATTACCTAAAATTAATCAAGAATCTATCGATAAGAAAAAACATACAACACAATAGCGCGAAAGTTTAATAGATTCTTGATTAATTTTGGTTAATTAGTAGTGCCAGAAGATGGGAATTTAATTTCCGAAACGCTAAGCACATAAAATATAATATAAATTGTGATATAAGTTTTGTAATAAATAAATCTTAAATTGATCTAAGTTTTAATTTACATCATCTCTTTTATTTCTCACGGTCATATTTTTGTTTGTCTACAGTCCGTTGTTAGGTTTTTCTGATAAATGTTCAGTAGTCTCAAAAATAATTTTTGATTTCTCTTGTTAATATAGTGTGTGACCAAAAATATAATACGTGATTAAAAAAAAAAAAAAAATGTTATCTCGAAATAATGTAATGCAATACTTCGAAGTGTTATCTCAACTTAATAATTCCAGTGTGTACAATCTTGGCGGGGAAATTGGTTTGGTAGGAGGTGTGATACGGGTTTTTGTTTATGTATGCGTTTCTTACGCACACATGTTTTACAAGAAGTATCATTTGACAGCTGTAGCTTGTAGGAAAAATCAAAACAAGGCACAAGATGGGACTCTTTACATATATCCTCTTTGATCTATAGCTATGAGTAGTCAGACTGGCGCACGCGCAGTAGCCTGTGTACACGTATACACTAATACATTAAATATCTCTGACTGTATCATGTGCGCGTTGGACGTTTGGATGGGTATAATTTCATGAGTTCACGTCACCAACATGTTATTATAGCAGTACATTTATATTCGAAAGTGGACCGTGTTGTACAAGTTAGGTTAAATTGGCAACGTGAAAAGTTCAGCGTTTTTATTTAAAAGGTTTCTTAGTTTGGATGTTATTGTAATCGTTTAATTAAACGATTACTGTTCAATATAAAAGTGAGTATTGAACATTTTAATGTTTTTATATAGATAAATGAATAATGAAAATGAAGAATTTATTTTCAAATATTTTCAATATTCATATCAATATTTGCATTTAAAAGTATGGCATTATTGGAACGAAGTTCTTTATGGGACTATGCGGAGAGGTACCATAAATGGGAAAAAACGTCCGTAACGTAAGATTGTTATTATTATTATTTTTTGTTTTGCTTGACTTGGGGAGTAAGCTGGTGAATGCAAGACGAGAGCGTTTGGTCGATGCGAACGGAAGGTGAAAGGGAGAAATATGAAGGTAAGCAAATATAGCAAAGAGTGTATATACATAGAGTCCAATCTTGTGCCTTGTTTTGATTTTGCCTACAAGCTACAGCTGTCATATTGTTCTTTTTGTTAAACATGTGTGTGTGCTACAGCTGTCATATTGTTCTTTTTGTTAAACATGTGTGCGTTCACACCTTACTACTTACCTCATCGTTTCTTGTCGTTGTTTCACACGGACAATGAATACAATAGAAAAGAGACCACGAAAATTTTAGCAGAGGAGGATGGAACGTAGGAAAGATTGGACTTGTAGTGACTTGGAAGCATTGTGTTTTCGCCTCATTCTTCTCTCTCATTCTTCGCATTAGTCATCTTTCATTTTTCGCAGTAATTTTTCAGTCTTCTCGAATCTGGTTCACGAGGCACATCGCGATCGCCGTCCGCCATTAACTTTAAAGTATTTTTCGGTCATAGAATAAGATAATTATTTGAGCGCACATAGTGATAAGAGATTATTAAATAAAGAACATTAAATATAAGAATAATCGTGCAGGCGTTTCATTATCTGGACCCCTACAATTGGTGACCCCGACGGCGGCGGTGGTTATTATTAAAGTGCAAAAAAAAAAAAACAAATTACCGCTACGACAGTTCGCTCACGCCATTTGCGTTAACCATCCAGGCAATAAAAGCAGTGCATTTAAAAAAAAAAATAATAATAATAAAAAGAACCGTTGTAGACACAGCAACCATTTAAACAGTGCGCAAGAAAAATAACAGCACATTCCAACGAATTTTTGTGTATACACTTTATATATATACCAATATACTCATCATCAGCCATCATCATATTCCTCACCACACATCAAAGCAAAATTTCATCATCGTCATCGTCATTGTCGTCGAGAAGGAAAAGACACGAAAACCACCACCAACTGAATTCGCCCCAAAATACCTTTGCCTCTTTCTTCGTTCTGTGTCCAGTAAAAACACACACAGAAAGACATCTTTTATATGAGTACGGTTGCAGTGCAAAAGTCGATCATCGACATCGTCATCAACACAAACAACAATACATCTATACATGACGGCAGCGGACAGCAGCAGCAGCAACATGTTTTTTACTTCTTATTAAAGAGGTACCTTTACCTTATTTTGTGCATACATTTTTTTTTTTGGTTTTAAGAAATAATAATAAATTTTTCTTAAATGAAACTAAATTGAATAAATTAATACCAATAGTTTTTACCAAATAGCATAAAAGCCTCACGTTTAACAATAAGTAGTTAGTTTTATTATTGAATGATATTTTTTTTTTAAGCTATTATATAATTCTTGCTAAATTTTGAAATTTATATTTTTTTTAAATTGTGATAATGACGGGCGGCGCGGCGGTAATAATTCAGGCAAACAAGATGAGAATGGGACAGAAAAAAAAATCGGCGAATTTGATGGGGATGAGAAACAAGAGAGAGGGAATAATTGTGAAGAGCCCCGCGAGGCATCTAGTATTTCATTACCACCTTTTTGGGAAAAAGCTCCTAGTTCATGGTTTTTAATCGTAGAAGCGCAGTTCACAGTTAAAAAAATTAAAAAAGACGAAACCAAATTTGCACACACGGTTTCCGCTTTGCCGGTTGAAACCATTAACAGCGTTTTAGATATTTTAACGTCACCCCCCGAGACGAATAAGTACGCGGCTTTGCGCGACGCTTTAATTAAACGACATTCACTTTCGGAACAGAAACGTTTAGAAGGTTTGTTAGCCGCGGAGGATTTGGGAGACAGGAAACCCTCGGATTTATATCGCCACATGCTGTCGATAGCAGGCACTATTAGTGGGGTGAATGATAGCCTCATATTGTCTATGTGGACGCGAAAACTTCCCTCTACGGTATCGATTCCTTTAGCTATCACTGAAGACCAACTTCTAGAAAAAAGATTAGAGTTGGCAGATAAAATTTTTGAATGCACACAACAAAGTACGTCGATAAATGCAGTGAGCGGTAGAGAAAATCTAAGTATAAATAGGGATTTGGAATTTGACCTTGACATGGCTAAGCGCGAAATAGAGAAGCTTAAAAATATGGTGCACAAATTGGAGGTACGCAGTCGGAGTAGGGATAGGAATAGTTTTTCGAGAAGTAGTTTACGGTTCACAAAGAAGTTTTTCGCGTAGAAATTTTTCAAATAAGAAAATTTGTTTCTTTCACAAGCGCTTTGGAAAGAAGGCATTTAAGTGTACACAACCGTGTGCATACGAAAGCATTGCTACAGCACCCTTTCCTCGGAAAACTAATTCAGCCGGTGACCATGACGACTAGTAATCGGCATCACATGAATTCAAGTCGTCTTTTTATTTTATGCCCTTTAAATAAACTCCGATTTTTAGTTGATACTGGAGCAGACGTGTCGGTCATTCCTCACACGCTTTTCCCACAATCGAATTCGATATCCAATTTTAGCTTAACAGCAGCAAATGGTACCCAAATTAAAACGTTTGGCACCAAACTTTTAGAGTTACAGTTAGGTTTACGACGATCTTTTAAATTCCCGTTTACCTTAGCATCGGTTAGTAAACCGATTAAAGGCGCAGATTTCTTAAAAAAATTTTATTTATTGATAGATTTGAAACAAGGGAAACTCATCGACAGTACAACAAAACTTACAACGTTCGGAGAAATTACGAACATAAATACTCCCTCTCCTCGCGTCCTTTCGGTTAACGGCCACTTTGGTCAATTGCTTCACAGATTTCCTACTTTGGTCAGTGCTCCCGATTATTCGTTTCCTGTGAAACATAATATAAAACATTATATTATAACAAAAAGACCTCTTCCGTTCACAAATCCTCGACAGTTAGACAGCGCAAAACACAAAGCAGCTCTAAGAGAATTTCAACACATGGTCGAGTTAGGCATTTGCCAACCATCTTCTTCGCCTACTTGCTCGCCATTACATATGGTACCTAAAAAAGAACCAGGCGTTTGGCGACCTTGTGGTGATTTTCGCAGGCTGAATGCTATCACACAACCAGATAGGCATCCAATATCACATATACAACATTTTGCGAGAAATATGTTTGGATGCACAGTGTTTAGCAAAATAGATCTCGTACGAGCGTATCACAACATTCCAGTAGCTTGTGAGGACATTCATAAAACGGCGATTACGACACCTTTCGGAATGTTTGAATTTCGGCGCATGCCTTACGGTCTTCGAAATGCGGCACAGACATTCCAACGCTTAACGAATTTTGTGTTAAAGGGATTAGAAAATTTTACGTGGATTTATATTGATGACCTAATAATAGCAAGCAACAACATTGAAGAGCATGAGAAACACTTGTCTCTAGTTTTCCAAAAATTATCTGATTTCGACCTTAAAGTTCAAGTAAGTAAATGCACTCTCGGGGTACCCGAACTAGATTTCTTAGGTCATAAAATCAATAAAAACGGTATCTTACCATCCGAAGATAGAGTTGAAGCGATTAAGAATTTTCCTACACCAACTTCGATTAAACAACTGCAAAGGTTTATAGGCATGGTAAATTATTATAATCGTTTTGTTAAGAATCTAGCGACCATGCTTGCACCCCTTTATGATCATCTCAATATACTTCTAAAAACAAAATCGAAAAAGTTTTCCTGGACGGAATTATGTCAAAATCAATTAGAAACGATCAAGAATGCATTAGCCACTCTTTTAAACTTTCCGTCTGAAAATCCGATGCAACGACTCACCGTAGATGCTTCAAACATCGCTGTCGGAGCCGTTTTAGAGCAGTTTGTCGTTGGTCACTCAGAATGGAGGCCACTAGCATTTTATTCAAAAAAACTCAGTGAAACGGAAACGAGATATTCAACATTTGACAGGGAGTTATTAGCTATTTATCTTTCAATCAGGCATTTTAGGATATGAGTTTTCAGTTTACACTGACCATAAGCCCTTAACACAAGCACTGAATTCTAAAACCGAACGTAGCCCCCGACAAGCGAGGCACTTGGATTATATTTCGCAATTCACTTCTTCTATTAGACACATAAAAGGAAAAGAAAATGTCGTTGCCGACGCATTATCGCTCGTAGGCTCAGTCGATAATGTGGATAGATTCTTCGATTTACCTACTTTAGCTCGTTTGCAAGCGAATGACACCGAACTTAAGGATTTAGTAGACAGAAAATCAGATTCTAGATTTAATTTGAGACAATGTGCGTTTCCTACTATAAAAGAACGAATCTGGTGCGACGTAGCTACAAAGGAGACTAGACCTTTCATACCCAGAGAACTAAGAGAAGACGTTTTTCGGTCATTTCACAGCTTGGCTCACCCAGGGATAAGGGCATCTCGCAAATTGGTTACAGAAAGATATTTTTTGCCAAAGTGCACTCAGACATTAAAAATTGGGTAGAAAATTGTATTCAATGTCAAATGTCGAAAACACAACGACACACAAAGAGCAAAGCAATGGAAATTCCTACACCGAATGCGAGATTTGAACACGTCCACATGGACTTGGTCGGACCACTCCCTTCCTCGAATGGTTACACACACATTCTTACAGTAGTCGACCGTTTCACTAGGTGGCCGGAGGCATATCCTCTGAAAGACACTCTCACTTCCACCATTGCCACAACGTTCGTCAGAGAATTCATTTGTCGTTTCGGTGTACCACTTCGCCTTACAACGGATCAGGGAAGCCAGTTTGAGTCGAGAATGTTTCGACAACTCAATCAATTGTTAGGTACGCACCGCATTCGGACCACAGCCTACCATCCTCAGTCGAACGGTATGGTAGAAAGGTTCCACAGACAGTTAAAAGCATCTTTGATGTGCAAAGAAAGTGGAGAGAAATGGAGTGACGATCTCCCCATCATTTTGCTTGGAATCCGTAGTGCTTTCAAGCCAGACATGAATTATTCCCCAGCAGAATTGGTATACGGTCAGCCACTCAAATTACCTGCAGAGTTTTGTGCTTCAGAAAATGATGACAAAGGAATCGATCCGGAAGGGATAGTTAAAATTTTAAGAGAGAAAATTAATCGTTTCCGACCGACTCCTTCGCGGCTACCGAACTCTCCAACCTATTTTCCAAAAACCTTAAACAGTTGCGAATGGGTTTTCAGACGCGTAGATGCGGTTCGCCTTGGTCTAAAACCGCCATATGAAGGCCCGTTTAAAGTAATAAAAAGATTTCGGAAAAGTTACATCGTTAATATACGCGGGAAAAACATTAACGTTGGAATAGATCGTTTAAAGCCGGCATTTATCTCAAATGACTACGAAGTTTCGAAGACAAAGACATTAAAGAACGTAAAATTTAAGATCTAGTCATTATATTTTTTTTAATCGTTACACTGGAAGGGGGTACTGTAGTGACTTGGAAGCATTGTGTTTTCGCCTCATTCTTCTCTCTCATTCTTCGCATTAGTCATCTTTCATTTTTCGCAGTAGTTTTTCAGTCTTCTCGAATCTGGTTCACGAGGCACATCGCGATCGCCGCCCGTCCGCCATTAACTTTAAAGTATTTTTCGGTCATAGAATAAGATAATTATTTGAGCGCACATAGTGATAAGAGATTATTAAATAAAGAACATTAAATATAAGAATAATCGTGCAGGCGTTTCATTATCTGGACCCCTACAGACTCTATGTATATATCCTCTTTGATATAGTAAGAGAGAGAGAGAGTTACGTTTCGTTCGTATATTTCTGTAGGAGCAAGAGAGACGGAGATGCGAGCACACATATTCCATTTTCTCTCATAGCCAGTTACGTTTCGTATATTTAAGACACAGTTGCACTGAAAGAGCAAGAACGATCAATGAGCGCACATTTTCTTTCTACAAGGTAAATTAGAATTATGAATGAATAATAACTGAAATGAGATTCATGGAACAACAATCGATACAGTATCAACCACAGTAATTACTGATGTATCGGATAATGAAAATAATGAATAAAAATTAAAAATCTGCTCAAAAATATTAATTTACCAATGAAAATACAAAATAAATTTAAATATTTGTAGAAAATTAATATATGTATGTAATGTACATACCTATGTGTGTATGTAAATGTATGTACAATGTACATATACATTATATCCAACTTATATTATAAATGTGAAAATGTGAATGTTTGTATTTTTGTATAATTGGATGTTTGTCGCTCTATAACTTCAGAACGGCCGGACGGATGTAGATGAAATTTGGCACAGAGATAGATTATAGTCTGGAATAGCATAAAGACTGCTTTCTTTGCCGGGAAATACATGGTTCCATGGGATAGCATACAGGAACCATGTTCTTTATAGAAATTGAAAACAATTGAATTTCAATCGAACAGATATTTTATAAAATGTCAATATGGAAACAAACTCCAAGTCAACTGCAGAAATATACACAAAACAAAGAAGTAAGAAAGAATTTCCGCCCAATTGAGAAAGTATAGTATTAGGTTTGTTATAATTTGTGTGGTTTTTTTATTAACTGATAGTTTTTGGAAATACAATTCGGTCGGCTCCTTTATATTTTTAAAAGTCTATCGATAATAATAATAATACGGACTTGATTTTGATGCATTGGTTTGCTGTTTTGTTTTAGTTCAGCTACATACTGAAAATAAATTGATTTTAGTTTAGTTGTATGCTTTTGTAATTATAATGAAGTTAGGTAATTTATAATTATTTTTGTTCTTAAATTACTTATAATAATTGATAATTCGTAGTCTTTCGAAATGCCACGAAAACGCAAATCTAAGTTTTCACTTCTATATCGGCAGTCCTCATGACTGCCTGTTTTTTTTTTTTTTCTTTTGTATATCATTCAATTAATTTTATATAGAGTATTCCTATACTGAATCTTGCACAAATTTAAAAGATGTTGTATCTTACTGTGTAAGAAATTATTACCAATAAATGAAATAAATAAAAAATGAAATGGAAAAAAAAAAAATAAATAACTATAACCACATCATCGTTGCTGGGGATTTCAATATTGATTTACTCAATGTTCGTATCAGTAATGTTAAACAAAACTGCAGCAGTCTGATATAACTTAACTTATTTTCTTCCAATGTATCTGTTCCCACTCATTTCACTCCAACTAGTTCCACGCTATTAGATTTGATCCTTGTAAATCAACCCACGGGTGTGGGAATTCGCTCATCTAGCGGAATTTAATTGCAAATATTACTTGCACAAATTGATGTAAAAACTGGTTTTATTTACAGCTTAAACCTTCAATTAAGTGTTTGAGAAGAAATAATTATGTGGGAGGTATGTAAAGTAAAAAAAATTTATCTTGAAGTTGCAGTTGGGATAATTACGAGAGCTTGGTGCGTTTTTCATTAAAAGTTTTGTTTTGATTTATTAAATACAATATCAGAGAATTTAAAAGTAGGTACAATTTGGGTCCATAGGGTATTTAAAAATTTGTTTTGGTGGTGGGAATAGAAAAAGGGGACATTTTAAACTAAATTTTTGATTTTATGGGAGAAAAACTCTAGGTATTCAGTATTGTTCGGATTCAAGATTATATCCATTTGAAAGCCGATATGTCTTCTATCATTGAACGCTTTAAGTTGCTGCGCATAGGTGCGACGCCCATAAATTTTTTTTTCGTTTTCGAATTGGCTAACAACGAAAAAATAACAAAAAACTAATTAAAAATCTTTCTAAGTTGGGTTATAATTTTATTATTAGTTTTGTTTTTTTCTAAATGTGATACCTACAGGTACTAGGTACATTTTTAACTTTTTAAGTGCATGATATTCCTTTGTAATTTTCCGAAACACCGTCGAAATTACGAAAAAACTAATTTTCGGGATTTGGATTTCCAAAATCAAAATAAAACGTGTTGATACGGAATTTTCATTTACTATGAGCTATTTAACATTCAGGTTTTATTTAAAGGTGTAAAAAGACACGAAACAAAAAAAAATCAAAGTCAGGAAAAGCCGATACAAGAAAGATTTAAAAAGGAAACTGGCTTACTCATTGACATGCCAATAATACAAGCGAGCAAAACGGCAAGGCGATCGTTTCCAGACGAAAAAAAAGGGCTAATATAACAGGCATTGATATAAGAGAGCTCATCAGATATTCATAATAGACTGTCGATAACTTCAAACCCTTTCATAGCAAGTCTTGGGTACATTCCAAAAAGAAAAAAACTTGTCATCTAGCATGAAGTCTCCTGAAGCTCCCTAATGTAACAAATAATCAAAGTAAAAATTTTGTATAGTCTATTATGTGAATGATTGTTAATTTATTATAATATGTATTATGTTCAATGTTCATAAATAGCAAAAAGTAAACAATTTTAAAAAAAATTGTAGAGAGCGTAATTAATTGGCATAAAATGGAGCTACCTGAGTACATTAAACTCGCATTTTAAAAGTTACGTTATTAAAAATAATGAATCGTTGTAGTTCAATTTATTTTTGTATATATTCATTTCAAATATTACAAAAAAAAATTAACAAAAAGGATTTTTGGGAGAGACATTTATTTTTTAACAAGTGTGTACAAAAGTGCAAAGAACGTGTACTTTCTGAGCTCTTTAAAGCAATTTTTGTTCTTCATATGTACCGAAATGGTAATCCTATTCATTTTTGTAAATATTCCTATGAATCTAGTACAAAAAAATCAACATAGACTTTTTTCTTAACCGTAAATCATTTTTTTGAAATGGGTATAACAAAGTGCAAGAAACTTGTACTTTCAGAGACCTCTACAACAAAAATTAGGAAAAGTATATAAAGAATTGTAGTTGAATTACATTTTTCACATATTTATTATAAATCTTGCAAAAAAAAAAATTCAAAAATATTCAACTTGTAAGCGCTATTAATTTAATTCCGCTAGATGAGCGAATTCCCACACGACCGCGGTCGTCCTCCTCATAGATTCGTGTACCAGTTAGAAAAACCGGAAGAAAGAAAGCATGCAGTGGATTTTTAACAAAAATGAGTGAGTTGTTGCCATCAAATTTGAAGGAAAAAGCCATTTCCTTAGGATAAAAATTATGAAATAATAAAAAAATAAAACTAAGATGAATGCATTTAAAATTTATAATATATCTTTATTTTATTCGGGCTCGAATTTTTACTGACAATGCCAAGTATGTCTTTCGCTTTCTTTGTTATTGCTTGTTGTTGTATGTTTTGATGTAAGTTTTTGGGTTGGAAGCTTTTTGAGCATGTTTTCTCCTTCTATCTGCCGTTGATTGTATTGTAATTGATTGCTGTGTCGTATAGTGTGTTGTTTTTAATTGTTAATTTGTCGTTGAGTCTTGTCTTGGTCTGTTTTGCATGCTTTGTAAATAGCAAATTCCTCCAATGCGTCCAGTGTTTTCCCTTTTTGGCATATATGGATTGGAATTAATTTTTTTACAAAGTTGGTGTAGTTGTGGTTCTCTTCCATCAAATGCAATGCGAAATTGGACTTTGTGTTTATTTTCGGTTTATGTTCTTTGAACCTTTCCTGGAATGTTCTTCCCGTCTGTCCGATATAGAAATTTATCGCAGTCACTACACTTGATTTTGTACACACCTGAGCATAGTTCTATTTGTTTGTTTGATTTAGGTCTTAAGATTTTTTGTCTGTTGTTGTTGGTTTTATAAGATATGTGTATGTTGCCAAGGTATTCAAAAATAACCGAACCTACTTCTTCACAAAAACAAGAAAACCTAGCCTTACGGGATGGCACAAGTGACCATTTAGCCAATTTTTTCGTGTTTTCGTGAAGAAGTAGGTTCGGTTATTTTTGAATACCTTGGCAACAAAAAGTCGTAGAGCCATACGGTTTTCAGTGTTGGATTAAAGATTAATGGAAACGTTGAATTCTGAGAACAAAAATTATACTTAATTACGTAAAATTTTGAAAAAAATTAGTTATAAAATTTTTTTTTTTGAGTTTGAAAATTTATATTTTTTAAACTATTCGTTAAAACAATTTAATTTAAAAACAAAATAAAAGGAGAAGTTTTTGGCTTTCCAAAAAGGTATAACACGGTGTTGTAAACGAACCCGTTGATTTTAAATATTTTTTTTTACAAAATAAGTCAATTTTTCAGAAAATTGCCCCTCCCGGCTAAACGGAGGGGAATAGACCCCCCCTCCCATACGATTTTTTTCTTGTCTCAACTTAACCTACACGCTCTAGCTTTTTGGCACAACGCTGGTGAATCACCCTGTATATTTTACATTTAAGGTTTTCTTTGTTGTTTTTGCTTATAGTTAGGTCTAAGAAATTTATTGCATTATTATACCCTATTCCATAGAATGGGTATATTGTATTTGGTGTGGAGTTTGTAACATAGAGAAATAATACCGTTAGGTATAGAAAAGTATATATATTCTGACTCAGAATCAGAAGCCTAGTCGATTTAGCCATGTCCGTCCGTCCGTCCGTCCGTCCGTCCGTCCGTATGTATACTCTCTAGAGGTCGCAATTTTTTAGCTAGAAAGCTGAAATTTGGTATATATAATCTTTGGTTCAAGAGTAAGGCTAAGTTCTTGAACCAGTAAAATCCGCCCACAAACACGCCCACAATCGACATTTTTGTTGAACAACCTCAATTTGGTAAAATTAAATTATGTTTTTTTACAGTTACGATAGAAGCATAACGCTAAAATTTTGCACACGCAAGCTTTAGGTAAACCTTCTTCCAATTATATAAAAATATTTCAGTTTGGGCGTGGCGGACGCCCATTTTTCATACAAAACCATCAATATTGTTTTTATAAAATAACAAATGTTATATTAAAGAGAAAAACATTAAATTTTGTGGGCATTACTTGCACATAAACATCTTGTGTATGAAATCAATAAATTTGATTTTGGGCGTGGCTGACGCCCACTTTTCAATAGAAACTATTAAAAAATTGTTTTTGTAAATAAACGGTATTTATAATGAATCTGCAAGCCAAAATTTTGCGTCTCTTAGTAAAAACTAAATGGTTTGTGTATGAAAAGAAATTTTTGAATTTTGGGCGTGGCTTTCGCCCACTTTTCATGAAAGAACGAAAAACGTAGTTTTAAAAATTTAAGGTACTACCAATATTCAATTTAAACCTTTTTCCCTTCCGTTCGTTTTATGAAAAATATATCTCTTCATTTTCTTGTGTACATTTTTTCAATACGCCCACTTTTGAAGGCGTGATTTCGATAAAATACCCTTTTTCATGTAAGATTGTTTAAAAACTACTCGATTCAGCTGTAGTTTTACACATATGCCTAAATACTGATCAAAGCTCAGTTAGTGCTTCAAATTTTTAAGACACGCCCACTTTTAAGGGGCGTTTCCGTCAAAAGTTGTATAAGGCTTTAATTTTTTAACGTTTTTTAACTATCGGTCGCAGTTTTGAAGTAAAAAGATAAACACTTAGATTTATATTCGTTGGTTACGTAGCAGAGTGTGGACCATGAATTGTTAAAAACACCCATAACCGCTATTTCCATTCAAAATCTAATTTTTAAAAATTTAAGTTTTGCAGACGCATACACATATAAAAATATAGGGAATAGGGTATCCAACAGTTCGTTCCAAACGCACTGTAGCTCTCGCTTATGTTTTTTTCTATTTTTGCTGTGAATTTGATTTTACTTTTTATATTGTTGATGTAGTTTTTTAAGGTATCAGTTTGTCTATTTGCGCCATCGAATATAATGAAGGTATTGTCAACATATTGTGCGTAGAAAAAGATTTTGTTTTCTTATGGGTTTTTGTTTAATAATATGTATTTGTTTTCGTAATAGTTTAGGTAGATGTCTGCCATTAATCCGCTCAGGGGGGATCCCATAGCTAGTCCGTCGTCTTGTATACAGGGTGTCCCAAAAGTCAATGTCCAAACGAAAACGGGTTATAGGGTAGGTGGTGACAGTTATCAGAAAAATAATTTTAAAAAATCTTTGCCATGTATTTTGTGAGTTAGAGGCATTGGAAAAAAAAAATCGAAAAAATGCTCACCCGGCACTTGAAAGGCCGTCAGAGGGTGAGCATTTTTTCGATTTTTTTTGCGAATGCCTCTAACTCACAAAATACATGGCAAAGATTTTTTTTTTATTATTTTTCTGATAACTGTCACCACCTACCCTATCACCCGTTTTCGTTTTGACGTTGACTCTGGGACACCCTGTATAGTAATTGTTGTTAAATGTGAAATAATTTTGTTTGAGGGTTATTTGTAGTAGGTGGATGATTTCGTTTATTTGTTGTTTATTAATGGTTGCGGTTGTTGTTAGATTTTCTTTTATTAATTAGATTGTTTCTTCTACCGGTATGTTTGTGTACATGTTTGTGATATCAAGGGTAATTAGTTTGTGTTGGGGCAATATTTTTAAGGGTTTAGTTTTTTCAAATAGTTCTGTGTAATTTTTTAAGCTGTGATTATTTAGTATGGTGGTATTATTTTTAATGATTTTTTGCAATTCCTTGGCGATCTTGTAGCAGTGTGCTGTTGTGGTTGTGTAATTGATGAGTGGTCGTATTGGGATTCCACTTTTGTGTACTTTTGGTAATCCTGTGAACTGTGGAGCTTGTGCATTGGGCTGTTTGAGTTTTAGTTTTGCTATGTTTGCAAATATATGGATGCATTTGTTTATTGTTTGGTTTATATTTTTCACATATTTCTTCGTTGGGTCGTTTGTTAAATTTCGTATGTTATTGTCTTGTATGAATTTTAAGGTTTTGTTTATGTATTCCTGTTGGTCAAGAATGACAGTGGTGTTTCCTTTGTCGGCTTTTGTAATGATTGCGTTATTTTCTTTTAATTTTTGTTTTATGTTTTTTAGGTTAGCCTTATCTTCTTTAAATTTATGTTGGAGTTGGGGTTTTTTCTGTGATTTGTTATTTTTGATAATTTGTTTTAATTTTCTCTTTATGATGATTCTAGTTTCATTTTGTATGTCTTGTGTTGGTATTGCTTTAATTGCTGCTTCGGCATTTATTACTTTTTGGTTAATATTGTTGTTGCTGTTGTTGGGCAAGTTAAATTTGAGTCCTTTGTTTAATGTGTCTATTTCGGGAGTGCTGAATATGATGCTTGTATAATTGATCAATCTTGGATAAAATGTGTGTATTTTTAATATGTTTGTGGGAGGTATTTTATTAATGAGATCTTGTAATTTGTTATGTTGTTTAATTGATATGTTTTAAGCAATTTCGTTGGCGTAAATGCGTATTTTGTGTGTGTATGATTCGGCTTCTGTGATGTGTAATTTATTGTAAAGTTCTAAGTGTAGTTTGTATAGTGTATTGTTTGTGGTATTTTTCTTATTGTAGGGATATTTCTTTTCTTCTTTTATGCGTGGAAATTGAGCTATTTTTTGTGTTTTAAGAGCTGCTACTGATTTGTTATTTACTTTAATTTGTGCGTATTTAGGTGTTATTGATTTTTTAAGACATGTTTTTGATGACATGTTGATTTTAGTTAACTTAATAATGGCGTTGTAGTATTTAAAGACTATTTGTGCTTGTTCAGCTGTGTAAAATTGAAGTGTTTTAGTCTCCATGTTGTGTTTGGATTATGAAATAATAAAAAAATATAATTAAGATGAATGTATTTAAAATTTGTAATATATATCTTTATTTTATTTTGTTTAAAAAACTTAAAAAATATCACAAAATTAAATTATTTATAGTAAAAGAGCGACGCGCGTTTCGGACTTTGTCCATCATCGAGCTCGAATTTTTACTGACAATGCCAAGCATGTCTTTCGCTTTCTTTGTTATTGTTTCTTGTTGTATGTAAGACTAGTAAGACTACCCGAACTTCTTCTTGGTCGGGTGGACGGAGGACTTTTTTATCATCGTCCAAATCGAATGGATCATTCTGCCTGACAGGGATTAGTTGGTTGTCTTCGCCGTTTAACAGTCTGCAGGAGTGTTCTTTCCAAATTCTCAGCACCGACTGTGTATATACTACGACATTCCCACTATCGTTTCTTCATGCTTCCGCTCGGGTTTTGTAATCCTTGGACGAATGTTTTACCCTTTGGTAGAACTTGAACTTGAATTGCTGCTGCAGTAGCACCCCTCAATACATACATTCAAACATTCTTTTTTTCAGTTCTCTCTTTTTCTCTCTGAAAAGCCGATGTCCTCCTTCCTCTTTTGCTCGTATACCGCACGGGAAGAGCTCTTGGCAGCTCTATGGTTCTGCCATGCAGAACTGCATGATAGGCTTTGTCTTTGGCCAAGTGTGCGAGCCTGCACTCATCATCGAACCAGGTGTTGCGTTGTGGTCGCCTAATGAAACCCAAAACATCCGTAGCTGCGGTTTTGCAATGTTGCCACTGGGCCTCTGGGTTTGGCGCAGGCACCGGGCTTGTCGAGAGATAAGAGGAGACATTGTTGGCAAAGGTTGTGGCGGTCTCTTGCGATTGTAACTTCGCAACATCAAACTTTCTCACAGTGGATGCACGATCCTGCTTTTAATCGCAATGTGATCAATTTGGTTGACGGTATTTTGATCAGGAGACTGCCAGGTCCCCTTGTGTGTATTGAGGTGTGGAAGTATGATCATTAACAATGTTCGAGAGTGAATAGACGTGTATTGTATCGGCTCTGGCAAAATCAATCGAAATCTGTGTGTTTATTACCTACACTAAATTAAACTGTGCGAGAATCATACATTTGAACACTGCAAATCACTTTACTTTATGCCTTTCTCTGGAAGTGCTCCACTAACAGCTTAAGCGACAAGCCGAATCTATTGCCGCAACTTTAAAAGGAGAAATCGATAAGATCCGCAATGAATTTCTGCTCAAGGTGCATGATATCACAACTAAACTAACCGAAAACATCAACCGTATCAACACAGCAATCACTAATTTGTCCCAACGGACCGTCGAATTGGAACAAAATGTTAACAAAACTTACACGAAAAAGATTTCTGATTTACGTTTTTGCTGTGACTTGCTGGAAAAAAAAGAATTTTTAACCGATGCCGTTGTTTTCTTGATGAAAATTTGATCAACTTATGTAAAAAAAAATCTGCGATACCATCGAAATAACACCACCAGCACCACCAGCTGGGAGAAAGAAATAGCATATTAAAAGCACTTGCCGGCTACCGAAGAAAAACTAACCGGCCGATCTCCTTGGGCGATGTTGGACTTGACTCAAGCAATTATATGTTTGTGAACGACAGTTTGTCTCCATTGAATTGGGCTATTCTTCAGCACGCAGTGCGTATGAAAAAAAAAGGCCAGCTGTTCTCAGTGCATACACTTTTAGGGTCTGTGTTTGTGAAATCAACTGTTGGTGCTAATGAGATTGTCGCTGTAGCTGACTTTGATGGTTTAAACGCCGTTGCCGAGAAGTACTATATGATTGATAATGAACAAAAACAACAAAATATTAATATGTATTTATTTGACAACAAATACTGTTATATTAAATTCTCTCTTAAGCTTTTAAAATACTTACTTACTTATGTTGGCGCCACTGGAGCGTGCTACTCCTGGGCCTTGCTGAGAATGCCCCTCCAGCCGGCTCGATCTCTAGCCTGCTGTCTCCAATTTCATTCTCCAAGTTGACGGATGTCTCCTTCTACCTGGTCGCTCCATCGAAGATGAGGTCTACCTTGGCTTCGGACTCCTTCGGGTTTGGCGTTGAAGACTTTACGAGCTGGAGCGTCGATGTCCATTCGCTCTACATGGCCCAGCTATCTTAGTCTTTGGATTCGAATTTTTCTGGCTGGGCTTATGTCGCTGTACACTGTACAGATCGTACAGTTCGTTGTTATATCTTATTGTCCAAACGTTTATTTCGCGAATTACGCAGACAGGACCATAGATCGTACGCAGAACTTTTCTCTCGACGACTCCAAGTGAATTTTCATCCGATTGGGAGAGGGTCCATGCTCCCGCACCATATAGAAGGACCGGGATGATGAGTGTTTTATACATTGTCACCTTGGTTCTTCTCGATAGGGCTTTACTCCTCAATTACTTACTCAGCCCAAAGAAACAGCGATTAGCAATAGTTAGTCTGCGTTTGATTTCAGCGCTGATGTTGTTGCCTGTGTTTACAGCAGTGCCCAGGTAGACAAATTCACTGACTACCTCGAAGTTATACCTATCAATGGTTACGTTCTGACCAAGTCGGTGGTGGGATTGGACTTTTGTTGATGAAAGCATATACTTCGTCTTGCCTTCGTTTATTTTCAGCCCCATTCTGCTTGCTGCTGACTCCATAGTAGTGAAAGCACCGGTTACTGGTCGCTTTGTTCTTCCTATCACGTCAATGTCGTCAGCAAACCCAAGAAATTGTGTCGATTTATTGAAAATGGTGCCTGATGTACTGGCATGGGGGCTCCGTATTACATTTTCAAGCACAATACTAAAACAGCTGCATGACAGTGCGTCACCTTGTCTTAGCCCTCTGGTGGTTTCGAAGGTTTCAATAGAGTCTCTACCAACTTGGACGGAACAGCGAGCATTCTCCAACGTCATCCTGATAAGGCGTATCAGTTTAGCAGATATTCTAAAGTTAAACATGGCACGATACAGTTCAACTCTATTAACACTGTCGTAGGCGGCTTTAAAATCGACGAACAGGTGGTGGGTGTCGATGTTATATTCTTGGGTTTTCTCCAGGATCTGGCGTAATGTGAATATTTGGTCGGTGGTAGATTTTCCAGGTCTGAAGCTGCATTGGTAAGGACAAGGACCTATCAGGTCGTCAGCAAACGGTTTGAGACGTTCACATAAAACGCTGGACAGGATCTTATAGGCGATGTTTAAAAGGCTTATGCCTCTATAGTTGGCGCAGAGTAGGCGGTCTCCTTTTTTGTGAATCGGGCAGATGGTACTGAGATTCCACTCGTCGGGCATATGGTGTATGCTCCTGACCAGGTCATCTCCAGCGTGTTTAAAAAGCTCCGCTTGAAGGCCATCACTTCCAGCTGCCTTATTCATCTTTAGTCTAGTGATGGCTACTTTGATTTCATTTTGGTCGGGCGGGTGTAGTTCGTGGTCGTCATCTAGATTAACTGGAACAAGTTGATCTTGGGCGGGATCTTGGCTGTCATCGCCATTTTGCAACCGGATAAAGTAGTCTTTCCAGATGGCTAACATCGCCTGCGTTTCCACTAAGCTTTTAAAATACTTTCTTCTAAAAACATTCTCTTTAAAATCTTTCCTTTTTTATATCAATAATCAATCAATGGCCAATGTTTATTACTTTCTCTCACAAACATAATAATTTATTACCTTGTTTTTTCGATTTCCTTTGTGTTTTTGTTTCTCCTATTCCTACTGTCTACCTTTGTGTCCATGCCTATGGGTGTAAATGTTCACGGAGAGTGACATGGATGCTAATTTATATTAAATGATTCGGATATTGCATTCACAAAAGAAAGGCCTTCATATTTGCCATATCAAGGCGCAAAGTTTGAAACCTAAACTGGAGGAATTTCGTCAGCTGATCATTATCTCTGGCATTGCTATAATTTGCGTATATGAAACCTGGTTTCATCCGAATTTTGAAAATTCTGTATATGGCATGGATGGCTTCAAGCTCTTTAGAAGTAAAAGAACTGGTTGGGTGGGTGGAGGTGTGGCTGTTTATGTGCGCAATGGACTACGAAGCAAAGTTATATTTCAATAATATGCAGATAGCTCATTCGAGTTTCTGTTTGTTAATATTTCGATGGGTTTAGAGCATCTTCTACTCGGAGTTATCTACAGACCTAAAAAAAATCTGGATATTTCATCTTTTTTTTTAATATTTAAGAAGGGATATTCTGTTCTACTCCACACATTATCGTTTGCGCCGATCGTTATTGTAAAATGCTGAACAATCGTACCTCTGCTCAGTTGATTGACACATTTAAAAGCATCGACCTTACACCTCCTAATGTAACTACTCCCACGCACTTTGCATCCGACCCCCTACCCTTTTAGATGTTTCTAACGTTATCGACAGTAGCAGATCTGAGTTTTCTAGCCAACTTGCAGCAGCGGGTTTTTCTTAACATGACTTGATATACTTAACTTACGATATTCAAACAGATACAACTGAAAATGTCATTACCTCAAGGATTTTAAAAATAAAGACTATGATAGCCTACTGTCTGATGTTAACCAAACATCGTGGTATGACATTTTTCTGATGACATCAGTACACCAACAGGTATCTTATCTAGAGCATAGCAAACAATTTCTTTTTGATAAGCACATTCCTCTTTTATCCAGTTCACCTCCATGGTTCAACAGCAATTTATCAGCTTTGATACTAAAACGCAATATCGCATATGCATGTTGGAAGCGCCATAAGCTTCAAATCCTCTACGATAATTATAGATCCCTTCGAAAATTGGTTGTTATTCGCATAAGAGCTGCAAAGTGGCTCTACTATGAACATTGCCTTAACCCTGAAGCTCAGTCTGGCAAGATTATTTGGCAAAAGCTGCCCAAATTGGGCGTTGGTAAAGGTGCCGTGACTTAAGGGCAAGTGACATAAGGCCAACTTTTAAGAGTTGGCCTTATGTCACTTTGCAAAGGGTCGAAAAACCAATTTTTTTAAAGATATAATGGCAAATGTAATATTTTATTTTTTTTTTTGCCAAAAATACCGGTTTGTGGCGTTTAAATTCTTATCATTATGTTTTTTAAACTACGTTACATTCATTACACGCATTCTTCTTCTCATTAGTTAACAACAAGTAAAGTGCAACGCGTGGTAAAATGGGAAGTGCGACTGATTTAATTTACAGCTTTGAATTTTGTGAAGGTTTAAGGAAAGGAAGTAGGTAATTAAAAGTTCGAATGGGTGCAGAGTAATTTTTTAATAATATTTATATTAAGATTTATAATATATGCTAAAGTACCTTCTCTTAATTCCTCCTCTCTTAAGATAGTTCTGAACCGTTTAAAGTTTTTTTTTGCAAGAGTAGAAAAGAAAGAATTTTGCTCAATGAAATTAGCATAGCTGTTTATTTTTATTTAAACTCAGCTTGACATTCGCGCGAATTTTTGCTATTATTTATTTTTTATTAAAAAATCTTTAAGATTCAATGAAGTCAAAGTATATCAAACTGAGTTTAAATAAAAATAAACAGCTTTTGCTAATTTCATTTCAAAACAGAAGGTAAATTAAAATACGTAAAAATAAGCCTTAACAACGAAATTAAACTTTCTACATTCATATTTTTCATTAATTTAACGTCTATTCATTTGGTAAAACTGTCAACGATTATTAAATAAGTACAACCTTTCCAATGAAAAAAATCTAAATGAATACGCTCAAAAAATATTTTCGATTCAGGCCACAAATTTCCAAAACAAATTTCTCAATGTCAGAATCAACGCCTGGCCACTAAAAATAAGTTCGTGATAGCATCTTCATACGTACAACACCAACATGAGACTCATGGAGACTTCTGAACCACATCTGGTATAACCAAGCGTTCTTCTGATAACAACATCCGCTTATAAAAATATTTTTTTAAATTGTCACACATACTATCGACCGTATACTATCTTCTTCTCCTTCAGTGGGATACGATAAAGGAAGTCGTGAGAGACCATCAACATTTGACATTATGTGCAACTTTTTTGTATACTATCTTATTATCATACTGTTGGCTTCTAACAAAACCAACAACAAAACACTTCACACCAAATTGAAGATTTCGCTTTAAACACTGAATCAATCATTGATATGCAAATAAATGTTGCAATGATTGCAAAATACATGATCAATGATTGATACAATGTTTATTCACAATTTTATATTAATATTTTTTACACAACACATGTAAAATTAATTTTAAATAACATAATAATTTATTTAAACCGAACGCAATGAAGGGAGACAAACTAAAAAGAAATTGTAAAAAATGAAAGAACCTATGAATTATTGAATTATACTGTCTCTTTCTAGTAAATTTAGGAATTCCTTTAAGGAAAGTTATTTATGTAAAAATTGTATTAGAAGAAAATAAAATGAGTGCATCTCGCTCATACCAAGACCTCTTACGTGGGGCATTGATTAAAGTTTGTTAGTATTAGTAATCTTAATAAATTTGGAAGTAGAACTGGAAGTAATTTCTCCAAGTAAAGGTTCTTGACCCTGTACATAACGATCAGCTGTAACTTACATTTTATATAACAGACAGTAAGGAGTGCGAGCTTTCGTTCTAACAAATTTATAATGTAAAATTCAATTGCGATTTTGTATTGTAACAAGTAGCTACAACTTAGCCTTATAAATAAATTCTTTTATAACGTTATTAAAAAAAGTCTTTTTTTTTCAAATTTGCATTTGACTGCAACTTTGGTCAAATTAAAAAAACTTAAATTACATATTTCTTGAACCTACGCCTTAGGTAAAGAACATGGTCCTTCGAGCCTTTTTTAAAAGGACTGCGTGAATTTAAATTTAATAAAACTGTTTATTTAAAAGTAAAAGTCTTAACTAGACTTATAAAAAACATTTAAAAAACTCAAATCAGTGCTAAATTCAGTGACAAAAAACAATTCGTTTTGCCGACGGCATTTGGCAGACACCACCAATTGATGCTATTCGAAGGAAGAAACTTTGTTGGACAACATAACAGGACAAGAACACACCTACACTTCATGTACCGCTAACTAGACAGGACTCTAGCAAAAACGGTACCAGCTATTGTACCGGTTGTATAAAGGTGGTAACTATTATTTTATTGCTAAAAACACAAATTCAAGAAATTATTGAATTTATTTTTACACAAATAAAGTTAAAACAAAAATACAAATAACTTTTGAACAATTAAAAAAAACATATTGAACTATTCTACAAAGTTTAAATAAAGAGATATACCTATATTTTGAATAATTTTGAATAAAAAACTATGGTGAATTATTTATTTAAATTGAATTAAGCCCGTTTAAAAAAAAAAAAAAACCTTAATAATGTCCCAATTAGCTAAAGTTATAGAATCTCAAGATTTAAGATTAAAAGAAATTCAAAACGATTATGAAAAATTCTCTGAAAAGCTTAATAAAGACACCGCGGCGCAAATTTCAAAAGGGTACTTGAACACGTGTTTCGTAGAAGTTGAAGAAATCTTCAAAATGGCGAAAAAGGACCACACGGCCATTGTTAATACGGCTGCCGATCCAGCCAAAGAAAAATATCTTGAAAGTGAAACCTTTTCGAAAATAAAGCAGGTTTATTTTAGTTTTAGTGGGGAATTACAAGATCTGCTTGATAGTTTGGTTAAAAGTGAAAATACCTCCCTTGACCAATCTCGGTTTAATCATTCTAAATCTTCTGTTTGTGAAATAAAACTAAAACCAATCGAAATCAAACCATTCCCTGGCGAATACGAGGATTGGTTTGAATTTGAAAATATGTTTGAGAGCATGGTTGACCAAAACATAGACCTCTCAGACATCCAAAAATTACAATATTTGCTATCGTCATTAGAAAAAAGACCCTTAGACCTAGTAAGTCATCTCCCAATCGAAGGCAAATCATACAAATCTGCTTGGGACATAATGAACGATAGGTACAAAAATACGCGTAAGCTTGTGAATGCGCAAGTTAAAAGGCTTATGGAGCAAGAAAAGCCCTCACATGAAACGGCGTCGGGTTTAAAATCTTTGCATGATGTTACGACGTCATGCATTCATGCTCTTGCGAATTTAAACGTTAAAGTTGATGCGTGGGACTGCATTTTAATATATGTATGTTGTCTACCAGAAATTACCTATACAGACTCAAAAGGATTGGGAATACCGTTTAGGGACCTCAAAAGTTCTTCCTGACTGGAAAACCTTTGCAGCTTTTGTAGAGGCTCGATTTAGCTCATTGGAAAACATATGTGACGATAATGGGTCTCGACATTCACCTGCGACGACATCCTTCAAAAGACCAACTGCTTCATATTACGCCAAATCACAACAATCGAATAAACAATTTAACTGTCGCCTGTGTAAGGCAAATCATGGAATTCGATTTTGCAGACAATTTTCAAACATGGGAGTCAGAGCACGCATAGAAGCAATGAAGCGCAACTCAATTTGTTCTAATTGCTAAGGGTATGACCACCATGCATCTGTATGTACTAGCAGCAATCGTTGCATTAAGTGTGGCCTAAAACACCACACTTTGTTACATATAGAACCACAACATAATACAAATACCTCAAACTTTCGAGACACATCTTTTCAAAGACAAAATAACAATCGGGCGCAGCACCACAATCCGTTTAGAGGACCGAATAATAACGAAAACTATAATGTCAACTTAATTCGAAACCCTAATCATTCGATACCTTCAAGTGCACATAACAGCAAACAAGAGAGTTTAACTAACCCTCAAAATGCTCACACTTTTTTTAACCAAATGCGCTCAAGAACATTACTCGCCACTGCATTGGTAAAAGTTTACGCTTCCAATGGAGCCCATCATGTTCTAAGAGCACTTATTGACCCTGGTTCCGAGGTAACCTTCATAACCGAAAATGCAACATAGCTTCTTAAATTGAAAAAACATAGAACATTAGCTAATATTACCGGCTTAGGGCAAACTTTAACAGGCACCTCCAATTTCAAGGTTGATCTAACCATATGTTCAGTCACAAATCCATCGTTTTCTCTTGAAATAAAGGCCTTTGTGTTTTCTCAACTCACAACCTTACTGCCTACAAACCAACTTGATGCGGCCGCTTGGGGTCACCTTGAACAACTTTCGTTAGCAGATCCTTCGTATTATATTCCTGGGAAGATAGATCTTCTGCTAGGAGCAGACGTCTACGCATCTATTATCTTACAGGGTCTCATTAAGGGAGAATTCGGATCTCCAGTCGCACAACAGACTGAGTTAGGGTGGATTTTAACTGGGTCTGTGAACTCTGATGCGCAACCACACACAATCACAGTACAGAGTCATTTTAATTCCCTAGATGTACAGATAAGGCAGTTTTGGGAGCTGGAAGAAAATCTCGATGAACGTAAACTCACGTCGGAAGAAGAAAAATGTCAACAACACTACGAGAAAACCTTTCAAAGGAACCCGGATGGAAGATATGAAGTCCAGCTTCTCTTTAAGGACAACATCCGGCCTATCCTGGAAAATTCAAAAAGGGCAGCAATGGCACGATTCTTTCAAATTGAACGTCGTCTCACCTCAAACAATAATTTAAAAGAAGCTTATAGTAATTGTGTTAACGAATATTTAGCTATGGGACATATGAAGGAAGTTAAGCCAGATACTTATGCAGATGAAGGTACTCATTATTACCTCCCTCATCATGCAGTTGTCAAGGAGTCAACGACAACAAAACTTCGTGTTGTCTTTGATGCTTCATGTGTCACTTCAAACGGAGTTTCACTAAACGACCGTTTAATGGTTGGCCCCCGACTCCAAAAAGATATTATAGACCTAATTGCTCAATGGAGGAAGTTCAAAATTGCATTTGCAGCTGATATAAGCAAAATGTACAGGCAAATATGGATGTCTCCAAAAGATACTCCATACCAGCTTATTTTGTGGAGAGAGAGTAATGCTGACCCAATTAAAACGTTTGCACTCAAAACCGTCACGTTTGGTACAGCATCGGCGCCATACCTTGCAGTGCGCACCTTAACTCAAGTTGCTTTAGATGTAGAGCACACACAACCTCATGTATCTAAAGCTATAACAGAAGGTTTTTATGTGGATGATTTTTTATATGGGTCCGATAACGAAGCGGACGCATCCATGTTACAAAGAGATGTTCTAGCGGTCTTGGAGCATGCTGGATTTCCTCTGCGCAAATGGGCTAGCAATTCGTCTAAAATTTTGGTTCAGATACCTAAATCTGAAAGGGAAGTTAATCTACCACTGAATTTTGAATCGTCTGATGCCATCAAAACGCTCGGGATCCAATGGCATCCAGCAAAGGACATATTCACGTTCAAGATTAATCTTCCCAACATCGAAAAGCACACAAAACGCTCTGTCCTGGCTGACATCGCTCGTCTTTTTGATCCCTTAGGATGGATTGCACCTTGCATCATTAAGGCGAAACTTATAATGCAACAATTATGGCTTGACGAAATATCTTGGGATTCAACCATATCTCAAGAACTTAAAATACCCTGGATGGAACTGAGAAACAACCTCAAAACCTTAGAAAAAATCGAAATACCTAGGTGGATTAACTTCGAGAATTCCTCTTTGGTTCAACTTCATGGATTTTGCGATGCTTCAGAGAAGGCGTATGCAGCTGTTCTATATGCAAGGGTGATCAAAGATAAAAAGGAAACCATTCACCTTATTTCGTCGAAGACAAGAGTAGCCCCGGTCAAGAGCATCACACTTCCCAGACTAGAACTGTGTGCAGCTCTACTGCTTGCGAAGCTCCTTCATCGTTTGTCAAAGTCGATGCAACTTCAAAACGCAGAAATGTTTGCATGGTCTGATTCCATGATCACTTTGGCATGGATCAGAGGAAGTCCATCAAGTCGAACCACATTTGTTGCAAATCGAGTCGCCGAAATACAATCGCTCACTAAAACAAATATATGGCATCACGTCAGAAGTAAGGAAAACCCTGCTGATTTTGGGTCACGAGGACTGACACCAGAAGACCTGATCGGCAATGATATGTGGTGGCATGGGCCAACATTTCTGCAAAACTTTGCAATGCCACAAACAACAAGGTCGATACCTTTCGAAACGGATTTAGAAAATAAGAAATTAACCAAAATTTTAAAACCTGAAAAAGAACCAAAACCATTTATATATGAAGAAAATCTTATAATATCATTAACAAGCCTTGCACATATCGTATTTAACAATTTGGTCAACATAAACTCAATGGTAAACAAATATTCTACACTTAAGCGACTTGTTCGAAGCGTGGCAATATGGCGGAGGTATTTTTTTAATTTATTGAACAAGGAAGATAGGAAGTCACTGATAACTCATCCTCTCGATTCAGACGAGCTTACATCAGCTCAAATGCGGATAGTCCAAATTGTGCAGCACGAAGATTTCCTTGGAGAAATAACAAACTTGAAACAAGGAAAACCTATTTCAAAGGAAAGTCATATTCGTAATCTTCACCCGTTTCTTGATAGTGATGAAATGCTTAGAGTAGGAGGACGATTAACGAACTCTACACTTAGTTTTAATCAGCAACATCCGATCATTTTAAGGGATACACACCATTTTGTCAAGTTACTCATAACAGACATCCATCACACTACGCTCCATGGTGGACAACAAATCATGATGGCAAAAATCCGTACCAACTACTGGATTACAAATTTAAAGAGGGTGGTTAAATCCACCATACACAAATGCATTCGTTGTCATAGATACAACGCAAAGATGCAGCAGCAGCTTATGGGTAGCTTACCTGCAGAAAGAGTTGTTGCATCAAGGCCTTTCACAAATACTGGCGTCGACTACGCCGGACCAATTAGTAATTTCTCCAAGTAAAGGTTGTTGACCCTGTACATAACGATCAGCTGTAACTTACATTTTATATAACAGACAGTAAGGAGTGCGAGCTTTCGTTCTAACAAATTTATAATGTAAAATTCAATTGCGATTTTGTATTATAAATAAATTCTTTTATAACGTTATTAAAAAAAGTCTTTTTTTTTCATATTTGCATTTGACTACAACTTTGGTCAAAAAACTTAAATTACATATTTCTTGAACCTACGCCTTAGGTAAAGAACACATACATACTTAAGATCACAGCCCAACGTGTAAGCCTTGCCCCAGCCAAAACTGCTGGCGTGGACTTGTTTGGGTTGAAAATTTCCCTTGATGGCTGGTGATCTGAGTATATTGTAAAAGTCTTGCCATAAATATGTTTGTGGAATTTCTTTACTGTAAACATAATGGCCAAAGCTTCCCGATGAAGCTGCGAGTAATTTTGTTCAGCTGAACTTAAGGTACTAGAGGCAAACAGAACAGGCCTTTCAACCCCATTAATAATAAATGTGACAAGACTCCACCAACACCGAATGGGCTTGCGTCACAATGCAAAACTATTTCTTTATTGGGGTTGTAGTGATAAAGAAGGTTATCATTTAAAATGAAGTCCTTACTTCTTTTGAAAGCGGATTCACACTTATCAGACCACTCAAAACTAACACTTTTCTTTGTTAAAAAATATAAATCCTGTAACTCTGCCGATGAATTTGGTATGAAACGTGCATAGTAGTTCGAAATTACTAAATACGACCTTAACTGAGTAACATTTTTGGGTCTCGGAGCCTTTTGAATAGCTTCTTGCTTCTTTAGACTAGGCTTAATGCCCTCGCCATTAACCAAATAGAATAAATAAAAAAATTCCTTTTGAAAAAACTGACATTTTTCATATTTGACCATTACATTGTACTTATTTAGTCTTTCTAAAACATCTATTAAATTTTGCCTACAATCATTTTCATCTGACCCTCCGATTACAATATCATCAATATAACATTTAACCTTAGGAATATCTTTCAAAATACTATCCATTACTGATTGGAAGGCGGCAGGAGCTGACGTTTGACCCAAAATTAATCGCCGAAACCGGAAAAGACCAAGGTGGGTATTTATGGTGAGAAACTCTTGACAATTTTCATCTTCTTCGACCTGTTGATATGCTTCTTCTAAATCTAAAACGCAAAAACACGAAAAACCATTGAAACTGGCGAAAATGTCTGGATTAATGTTCATTTTACAATCAACACACAGCCAAATATCACCATTCGATTTCACTACCACCCCTACTGGAGAAGCCCAATCACTATAACGCACAGGGTATATAATGCCCTCAGGTACCATTTTATTAATTTCCTTTTCCGTCTTGTCTCTAACACCAAAAGGAACTGTGTACGGTTTGAAAAAAAAAACTGGGACACTGTCTTGTTTCAACAGAATTTTATATTATCACATCTTATTTCACTTACCAACTTAGTTCTCCAGTTAGGAAGCAACTTATCAAGCCATGACCTTTCCAGAAGGGGTACAAACACTTTCGGGCCCTCAACTATGACCAATTCCAAGCTTAACGACTCTCTTTCATGTGACAAACTAACCAAAGCCTCAATACAACCAACAATCTTAACATTGTCTCCCGAAATTACATTTAAAGACCTATTACTTTTCAAAATTTCAACGTTCGGATACAAAAACTTAAATGTGCTAACGTGCATGACTGAAGTACAGGCCCCCGAATCCAGTTCCATCTTTATGCATTCACCATTACAGATTAAATCAAAAAATAGAGGTTTATTTCCTGTTTGCAAATTATTAATATACACTAAATCATTTGGCTCATATTTTTCGATTGCATTATCAATGTAACTAACACTATTACCTCTTCTTCCGTTATTGCTGTTATATCTGTTTGCCAGTTTCGATCTGTCTCTGCTGCCGTTTTTCACAAAGCAGTATTTTTGCACATGGCCCCACTTTTTGCAAAAATGAAATTTTATATCTGCCCAACCATGCTTTCCATCATAACCTTGCTTTCTCCAAATCTTCCTGGCTCTTTAAACAACCTGCTACTGCTTCCTTGGAATGTCTTGATCTCATAAAATGCACCGCCTCTCCCGACGATGTTCCACTCATGTGCACCATTTAAAGTTCAATCATTTCCATATTTAAAGCGGATTCACATGCCTTCTCAAACGTTAATTCCCCACTGTCGATAAGTTTCGATTGGATCTTTTTGTTTGTTATACCCATAAGCAACCTGTCTTTAAGTGCATCCTCCAAAAAACTCTCATATTTACAGTTATCTGCCAACTCTTTAATTGCCACAATGTAGTCGGACAAATTTTCATCCATTTCTTGGTTGCGATTCAAAAATTTAAAACGTTCTGCTGTCGCATTTCTTTTGGGTTGGAAATGCGCTTTCAACTTTTTTACCAAATCGTCATACTTTAGATCACCTGGAGCTTGTGGCGCAACCAATGTCTTGGAGAAACCGTATAAATCTTCCCCTCCTACTACAATCAAAAATGGCACCTTGTCTTCATCCGTCATGATTTTGTTGAGCTTTAATAAATGGTTTAACCGCTCAATATAACTATTAAAGTCATCACCTGCATTGAAGTATTCAATGCGTCCAATAAAACTTGACATCTTAGCTGTGTCACTTTCTACAAATTCCATTTTTATAGCTTTTTTTTCGGTCATCCGATAAAATACCGCTCAGCTTAAATTACTTCAATCATACGAGAAAAAAAATCCAGTTATCCTCGTCGCCAATTTTATATTATGTAACCGATGGTGTTGGAGTGGAGGTAAATGATAACACGACGATCAGTTGAAGACTAAGTTTATTAATACTTATTCTAAATGCTTACATACTAAGGATAAGAAATAAAAGAGAAACGATGATAAAGATGACAATAGGAATAATACCTTGTGTATACAAGCATGTACCTAACTAGAATAAGTATTAATAAACTTAGTCTTCAACTGATCGTCTTGTTATCATTTACCTCCACTCCAACATCATCGGTTATATATACAGGGTGTACCAAAAGTCAACATCGAAACGAAAACGGGTGATAGGATAGGTGGTGAGAGTTATCAGAACCATAATACAAAATCGTTGCCATGTATTTTGTGAGTTAGAGGCATTCGAAAAAAAAAAAAAAATTTGTGTGCGTAATTCACACTCGGTTGAAGTGAAACTTCAAAGAAGTTGGTATACCTAATTTACGAGAGAATGAGATGAAAAACTCAGCCACCCAGCACCAGTTTTCGGATTACTTTCAAACCTTATGTTATGTATGACTAAATGCTTTCAACACGTATCTGTACAAATACAAAAGTTTCAGCGCATATTCAAGCATACAGACGTACCGACATACTTTGCGTCGTTTTGACTCCCTTTTAAAGTATGAACTCCAGGACGCCACTATTTAAAACAAGTCAAAAAAATATTCGAAAACTGACTATTTTCAAAAATTCAGGATACTTTTTTAATATTTAAATAATTTTTTGAATGCCAATTTTTTATAAATACTTTTGTTATGTATTTGTTTGAATTTTACATTCTTCTTGAATTAAGTTTATTGAAACCTTTTGTAAAGCTTTTCTTGTTAGACAGCATTCAAATCACGTATACCTATATTAACTAACATTACTAACTTAATCGTACTAACGCGCCTGCTCACTCGCTTTTGTTTAACATAATGCTTAGTAGACCTGAGTGAGAGGCAAAACGTATGATAGGAGAAAATGAGAGCTAGAATATAAAATACTGTGTCATAATTTTTTTTTCATTCGTTCTCTCTCAGACTTGTTGAGATATATATTTTTTTTTTTTAATTGATTTACATATTTGCTTAAAAGTGTCATGTTGCATTTCCGTTTCGTCGAGTTTCAAATTACCCCGATATTAAAGAAGTTTCACTTCAATAATAACACACAACGCTGACATCTTACTAAAAAGCTGTAATACGCAGCCGCATACAGTGTACAGTAGCTCACGTAGTTTTCACATACACTAACACACGTTAAATGCTCAAATACAAGCACGTATTAAACAGTGTGCAATATACATACACACCGACATCTGCTCTCTCGCTCTGGCTCACAAATTACAGGCGACTATGCTTAGAAGACGGGAATGGGGACGCTACGAAGTATGGGACAAAGAGGAGAGACCGATAATATAAAATAGTATGTATATTTCTGTCTCATTCTTTCCTGGCTTCATCCTACGCATTTTTGTATTTGTGTCTCTTACCTGTCGTTTTTTCTTTTTTGAAATCACAACGATTCTAAAAAAGTTTCACTTCAAAAACCTGGGTAGTTACCAGATAAATAAGGGCAGATTACCTTCTTTAAAAATACCTCAAATACTAACCTTCGTAAAAGAAACCAATTTGGAGGAAGTGCTGTAGGACGAGTATCCTCATCCAGCTCTAAAAGGGGCACAATAGATCTTTAAGGTCGCAGTGCGTTCTTCCCCAATTTAATTCATTCATGCAACTTAAAATAAAATGCATACGATGAAACATAACACATTTTCCGAGCAAAGAAGTTCAAACTCTTGTGCTTATGTTCCGCATTTTTATTTATTAAATTCAGTCGATGTCCGTTATTTGTATTTTTAGCCAAAACAACATTTAAAAAAAAACATACTGTTTTCTTCATGTCTATTCTTTTTAACGAATTTTGAATGCTTTCGTAATATGTATGAATAATCGTGAGAAAACTGACGATATATCGATATATTGATTTTTTTCACCCAATAATTATCGATACTGTTAAAGAATATCGATACGATAAATATCGATATATTTTTTACTTGCCCATCCCTACAATGATCAAAACAAACAAATGCCATGGAGCACGTGCATGAATGAGTAAGATTATAGTATTTATATTCTCACTCGTTCGTGCACACGGTGAGCTAATGCGAGTCATCGGTGCCGCCATATTGGAATACTGAGCGTTACTTCCGTCAGTAAAATAGTATGTATATTTCTGCCTCATTCTTTCCTGGCTTCATCTTACACATTTTTGTATTTGTGTCTCTTACATGTCGTTTTTTCGTTGCATCCGGTTTGAAATCACAACGATTCTAAAGAAGTTTCACTTCAAAAATCGAAAAAATGCTTACCCTCTGACGGCCTTTCAATTGCCATGATTACAAATCTTAACTTTCCTCAATTTTTTTTCTGTTATGGAACCTCGAATAACCCCGCCCGAGTTAATGACCGTTATTATTTAGAAGTAACTACAAGCAGGCCCAGACTACCAAGGGCTATCAGATAGTGATTCATTTCTTGTCGTTTAGTAAAACTGATCCGGTCCTTGGAATATTTTTGTTGTCCTTTGGATTTAAGTGCGTTATAATCTCACTTAATAACATCACGATGCCATCTTCATCATGGGGTTTTTGTGAATTTGAACCAGTCATTCTCAGAAGGTCGATTTCCATACCAAAGAACTAGTGAAGGCAAGCCCCTCATGCCCTACGAGAACCAAGTGCTACAAGAAGTCAATCAAGACCCAAGTACCTCAGTACGTGGAATTCAAACAAAAACAGGAGTTCCCAAAAGTACAGCACATCGCATTTTGAAGAAAAATGAGCTCCATGCATACCATGTTAAACGAGTGCAAAGTCTACTACCCCGAGATTACCCTGAAAGAGTTGCATTTTGTGGAACGATACGGTACAGGGAAGATCCGCGGTTCGGTGGAAAGGTCTCGGGCTCCGTGAGGTTTATAGCAAAGAAAATTCAGGAAACATTTCGTCGATGGTAGTTGTAGCCCATTTATAAAAAATTTTCAACTGTAAAGCTATATTTATTCGTAGTATTTATTGGAATTTATTTCTGAAAATTTTATTTGATTTTTAATATTTCAAAATAAAAAAAAATAAAAAGGAAATAAATCATTAAGGAATTTAGCTACATATTTAATCTTTGGTAAGTAAATCATCTTTAAAAATATTGAATGGTGTATTTTGTTTGATAGGTAGTTTATTGCATTTTTTACTTATTTTGCAGACTCAAGTTCATCGGAAAGAAATAAGAAATTTTATAATTGATTAATACCATACATTATACATATGTATGTACATATACATATGTACATGCATACAGTAAGTAAATTATCTTTAATAATAGTGGATTGTCTTTTTTACTTGCTCTGTAGGGCAAGTATTGCTTTCGTGCAAACAAAAATCGAGGTTCCCATACCGTCCGACTGTCTGTGCGGGTGTGCGGATGTGCGCCTTACGTGCTTTTCACGTAAAGCTGCAGCATAAACAGCTTGACGGATAATTTTTTTAAACTTGGTGTACAGCAGTTTGAAGAAAAACGTTTGCTAAGGTTTTTACTTGCGATTTATGTAACTTAATTTTGATTGTTTTAAGCAAATGGTCGTATCGAAAATCAGCTTAAAACGGCTTTTTTTCAAATGGCCATAACTTCACAACGGCTTGATTAAATTTATTAAAATGGCGAATATACATAAACTGCAAGTTATGCATTCGTCGGAAAAAACAAATTTGAACGATGATAGCGAGGACCAAAAAAGTTGGTCAAAAAAATGTGTAAGTCTGTCTTATTTGTTGCGTTTCTGCCTGACTATATGTATGTACCTACAGACACCTACAAAAGCCCAAACGGGTGTGCCTAATTCTTTAAGGCTAGGTACATACATATATCGAGTCTTTTAGGTATTGTACAGAAGGGAAATTGAATTTTTTTGCAGCTCAAAAACTAAAGGTAGGTACCTGCAATATTATAGTTATGTTGAAGCTAATTTTTTTCGAAAATAACTCAAACGATTTTGATTAGTTTAGCTCTTTAGGTATGCCCGCATGACCTATCAAATGGCTGGAAAAAAGTTACCAACAATTGCTAAGAACGGTAGTTTCCATAGGATGGTTTTTTTTTTTGCTTTTGGCTTTTTCTATATTACTATAATAAATTACTACATACCTATATTTTTAATAAATATTTTTCTGTTAACTCTTTCAAAAATGATAAGCAATTATAATGATAAATGCAGATAGATAGAATGCTAATTCCAAAAACCCCTCTGTAGGACGTCATAATAATACTATATGTACCAAGTTTGAAGCAAATCGGTCCAGCCGTTTAGGCTGTAGGTGCCGATACAAACATACGAATAGACAAAAATGTCGGAACCACCTTTTTAGGCTTCTCTATCATCGTAATGTTATGTTTGATTGTCCAAAAAAAATTTTGTTTGCCTAACTTGCTTTATAGTACCTATAATCTCAAGTAAAAAGGGGAAAAATTAACGTATCTTTTAAAACTGTCGATATGCTCCAAATGAGGAACATAAACACTTATTAAACAAAGATTTTGAACTTCTTTGCTTATCTCATATAACAAAGGGTATTTGTTATTGCTCGAAAAATTTTTTTTCATAGTGCTTGCACCACAGAGCAAGTACGTGCGACCCAGTAGTGCATTTTATTTTTTGTAAATTTGATTGCATTTATTTTAAGCATATGTTTAATTAAAACAAATATTATTTTTCAGAAGCAAGTTTACGAGAAACAAAATTAAATTCAACTAAGCTTCCTTTTCTTTTGTAATTCATAGCCTTTTAATCTTTGGTAAGTAAATATTGGATTGTGTATTTTGTTTGATAGTTGATTGCGTTTTTATTTATTTTTCAGGTGCAAGTTCATCACACACAAAACTAAAATCAACTAAGCTACCTTTTCTTTGGCTTAGAAAGTAAGATTACATATTTTTTTAATCTGTGGTTCATAGTTTTCACGAAAGTGGTTTACAACGTAAGTAAAATTGTTTTCTTAGTTTACATATATTTAGCTAACACAAATAGATTCGATGGTTTTAACACACGTGAGCATGCTACATAAAGTTGCACAGTCGAGGTTCATTAATATTGTGTAGCATTATCTTTAAAAAAAATTATTTCAATTTAATTCAACGTTTCCCGGGGTAAGATTGTGCGAAATATCCGTTGCACTAAATCTCTCCTTATACCTTCGTCGGTCAATGGGAAAATGGGATCAACTTGATACCAATGTGTAGGTCTAAGGCATCTTCTTAAGCGCGAGCCCAAACTACCGCTTATTTGTAAAATTTTAAAGATATAGTATCCCGGAATAAGTAGCCACGGCAAGACCGCAACCACTGCAACAAACTAAATCATAGCTCAAACGCTGAGCTTATATAAAAATATCATTGCAAATAAAAGTGCAATAATATAAAATAAAAAACACATTAATATTCAAATGGTAAACTTTTAAGTTTGTAAAAAAAAATCTTAGCCAAGCTAAAAATATAAAAAATGGCGCCACATATCTTATGATATTTAACATAAATACTTTATTGAACGAAGAATTATTTCAATTATTGCTTGCAAGTTTTGTTCTGTATTTATAACTTAAGTTTGAACAGAAGAAAATAAAAGCAAGGGCAATGATACCCACTGTTGCCAGAGTCAATTCTTTTTTCAGCACCCGAACTATTTCAAATTCGTCAAAGAGAGATGTCATATAACTGAAAAGAGTTGAACAATCTGAATTTCAGATTATCATTCAGATCACGCGTTTTGTGCAAATTTGTATTCAACTTCAACAGCAGGCATTTGTCCTTAAGGTGGTAAGTTGAACTGTGTAAATTATGTGGATCGTGCATTTGAGGTTAAATTCACCAGTCTGTCCATAGTCCAAAATTCCAGAAGTTGGCAAAAAAAATGGAATATATTTTCGAAAAGTTTTTCAAAAAAAAAAAACAGTTTTTTTGAAAAAACTGGTTTAACGATTCTCAAAATAAAATTTCGTAAAAATTCAAAAAAGTAAAAGAAACCTGATGGCTTACTTCATTTTCTTCAAAAAACGTTTTAGGTATTGTTTCTAAAAAAATTTCATATAATTTTTCCAACGCTTTTTTCCCAAAATCTCAGGTGCCATGAACTAAGGCCATACGAATTAAGGCCATAATGTCGTTAATTCACATTTAAGTGTGTACCAGCACCATATCCAAGCAGGCGGCCTGCTCGTCTGCCTCCTCGTCTGCCTCCTCATCTGCCTCCTCGTCTGCCCCTTCGTCTGCCTCCTCGTCTACCTCCTCGTCTGCCTCCTCGTCTGCCTCCTCGTCTGCCTCCTCGTCTGCTTCCTCGTCTGCCTCCTCATCTGCTTCCTCATCTGCCTCCTCGTCTGCCCCCTCGTCTGGCTCCTCGTCTGCCTCCTCGTCTGCCTCCTCGTCTGCCTCCTTCTCTATCTTCTCACCCACCTAACGTCCATTTTTCAAAATGAACTAACGCCATACGGCTTAAGTTCTCCTTTTAAGTTGAATTGAGGCCATATCCTGATTATGGCACTAATTCGTACTTAGATGTGAATTTAGGTCATTATGGCCTAAATTCGTATGGCCTTAGTTCATGGCACCAAAATCTCAAGCCCCAAAGCCATTTTAACGCATAAGAGCAAGTTCGTACGACCCAGTCGTGCACTTAATTTCTTTAACAATGGTAAAATTGTCATGGCCTGGATTTCCCGCTATCCATTTCCATGCGCTACCTATAAAATATAGTGACCTTTTGACAATGTTTGGTCTTAATCTATAAAGGATATTTTGGAGTTGACTTACTTCGTATGCAAGGAACGGAAAAGAAATATAAGTGGGACCTGTATCATGATCAACGGTAAAGGAGATGGCCCACTTTCCTAGGGAACCTGGGCCCAGTGCGTCCACTAATGAATCTAGTATCAAATGAAAGGTGATATTAAGGACATTATGTGGGTCAAATATTTTTAAAATTGTTCCGGGGGTTTTTGAGATATTTGAGCTTGAAGTTGACTAATTCAGAAGCAGAATTTCACCTATTTTTCCGTCAAAACTGCTTATATTTTCAAAATATATTACTAATACGAATAACATCAACGAACTTCCCAAAAAAATAGAATCTGTTCCTAGGCCAAATTAGTATTTGTATCCCGACTTGACCCAGAACTCCAACCCAATGACATAATTCAACAACTTGTTGTTAATAACTGCAGTTCGAGTGCGTCAGTTATAAAATGCACTAAAATCAGTAAACCTGACAGTTTTCTGTCATCGTTCAGGATAACTACTCCTCCAGCATTTTTCGGTCCTCTCTGTGACAGTTAATTCTGGCCTCCTGGTACACTTGTCAAAGAATTTGTAGTTCGATCAAAAAATCTCACTAATCGAATTGCTAAGGTATCGGCTCCAAAAAAAAAACTTAATAGGATAACCCTCTTCTACCAAAATGTAAGAGGGATACGCAGCAACTGCTGAAGTTTTAAAAAACTCTCAAGCTTTTCCACATGATATCTTTGCTTTCACAGAAACATGGCTTAATAGTTCATTTTTTGGACACAACAATTTTCGACGATGAGTTTTCTGTTTTTAGAAAGGATCGTCATGTGGATTAGCCGAAGGAAGTTGGCGGTGGCGTATTGATTGCTGTTCGTAATTGCATCTCATCTTATCTTGTCTCTTTTCCCTTTAATGTTTCAATTGAACTCATTTGTAATAAGGTTTCTTTTCAATCAAATGATCTTTTTATTATTAATGTTTATATTCCACCGAAAAGTTCTGCGTCAGTTTTTTTCTTGACCATATGATTGATATTGCCAGTTCAAATAGTAATATTTTACTGTTGTGTGACTTCAATTTATCTAACATTACTTGGACCCCTTCTGAAGACGAGTCCTATTTAGAAGCTGCCTTAACTTCTAAGCAACAGGAACTTCTGCTTTTGGACAACATAACCTCTACTGACTCACAGCAAGTAAGCTGTATTAATAATTGTAGAAATCGAATTCTCGATTTAGTCTTTCTTCTGACGCTGTTAGTACAGTAGTGGTAGAATCTACCTCTGCCATTTCTAACGTAGACTCCTACCATCCCCCTTTGGATATATTTTTTGATATGAGCAGCAAGTTACTTAATTACAGTAATGCCGAAGACTCTTCTTATTCACTTGATTTCCGTAAAGCTGACTTTCAATTACTTTACGACAATTTGAGTGCTTCTAATAATTCGTATATTCATGTTTCCTCTAACATTGACGACGCAGTTACTCAATTCTACGAAGTTTTCAATAGCTGCTCGATAAAACCAATTCCTCTTAAGATATCTAAAAACATCAACTCCAGCCATCCGTGGTACACGAAAGAGCTTAAATCTCTACGCAACAAAACTAATAAGGCTTGGAAGTCTTACATTAAAAGTCTTAAATTTCTGATCAAAATGTGTTCCTTGCACTTTTTGAAAAGTTTAATTTATTTTCCTGAAAGCTTTATGCAGCATATGTAAAGGAAATGGTGATTTCGTTGAAGATTGATCCAAAAAAATTTTGGACTTTGTTTATAAAGATTCCGCTTCGACAAGCTCACCTGAGATATGCAATGCGTTTGCAAAGCATGTCAGTAAGTTCTTTATTGAAAATCCTGGCAATATAGACTTTGATTTCTTTGACTACTCCCGTGATTTCCCCCAAGACACTTTTAACAACATCCAAATTGATAATGATAAAGTTTTGCATTATCTTTCATTGCTGAAAGATGATTACGCTCCCGGTCCTAAAAAAATGTCCTCAGTTTTAGCTTCTCCCTTGCAATTCCTTTTCAAGCTATCCCTTAAGTCCGGTAAATTTCCTCAAGTAGGGAAAGATTCATTCATTACTCCCGTTTTCAAAAAGGGTAATAAGTCCGATATCACCAACTGCAGACCGATTTCTAAACTGTCTTCTATTCCAAAGCTTTTCGAACAAGTAGTTTGCGATAGCAAAACGTTTTTGTGCAAACATTTACTCTGCCATCAACAACACGGCTTCATGCAGAAGAGGTCTACTGTCATAAACTTATTAACCTTTATTTATTTATTTATTTATTTCAAATTCGTTTTACTTAATCACATTAAGATAAAATATCTTATAAGTTAGTGATAAGTGCAGTATTAACATTAAAAAGTATGGAACTTAGTAGGAAGTAGGACGGTAAAACGTGGGAACTTTTTTATTAGTACCTACTGGTGTTCTGGAGAGTACCTACTGGTTTTTTTTTTGTAGATAAGGGGAAAGTGGTTATGTGATTGGCTGTTGTGTGTGTGTGTGTTTGATAGTGTTTGTTGAAGAAGAAGAAGATACGAAAAAAAAAATTCGTGATTGCTGGCGCGTGTTGGCGGTGTTGATTGTTGTGGTCGGCGGTATGTTTGATGTGGTCGGGGGCGGTATGGTTTGTTGTGGTTTATGTGGTTTGTTGTTGTTGTGTGGTGAGGTAAGGCTTATCGGTATTTGTGGTTTGGAGTAAAATATGAGTAACGAGTAAAAAAATTCTGAAAAAAGAAAAAAAGTTAAAAAAAAAAACAGAAGAGCCCCTTTTCTCCTGTCGCCAACTCTGAGTGAAAAAACAAAAAAAAGAGCCCAATCATATGACAACGAAGAAATACAAAAAAAATCGAATACGAAAGAAATTTAAAATTTTTTTTTTTTATTTTACCTATAAGAAAATTTTGACAAATAATGGTAGAGCGGGGATATCCGCTCCATAGCCATCTTCAACAGCCTTAACGTATAAGGCTTTTATAAGTAATGCCGCTGTCTGCATTTTTGCGGGGGTCACCCCCGTCTGCTTCATCTGGGTAATCTCCTCCAGGAGAGCTCCTTGCAGAAGCTGGAAGTCCCAGCAGGCACTGTTGTAATCTTCTAGGAAGATTTCTAGATCGTTAACAATGCTGAAGGTATTATTTTCCATTATGATGATGATGAATAATAAATTGATGTTGTTGTTTGTGAGTCCTGGTAGTTTTGATCATTTAGAATAACAGGGGTATAGTATTTATACAAAAAAAATATTTTCAATACTATGATATTTTCATAAGTTAAAAATATCGGGAACGGTACGAAATCCCGATTTCCAAAATCCCGAATGCAAGAAATCCCGACTATTTTCGAGGACAAAAACGACATAATCCCGAAAACCAAAATCCCGAATACAAAAATCCCGAATACAAAAATCCCGAACGACATAACCCCGATTTTCAAAAAAATCCCGACTGACCGATTTGAAAATCCCGAATGTCAGTACTTTCTAGTACTTTTTAGAACTTTTTAATTTTACACTATTTAGAGAAATCTTGTTTATATTTAGTTCGTTCTGGTTGATTCTCATGTTTTTAAATGATATTATTGCAATTTAACCCCGATTTCATGCCATTAATTACGATTTTTGTCGTTCGGGATTTTTGGGTCGGGATTTTGTCATACGGGATTTTGTCGCTCAGGATTTTTTCATTCGGGATTTTGTCGCTCAGGATTTTTTCATTCGGGATTTTGTCTTTCGAGATTTTGTAAATCGGGATTTTGTCTTTCGAGATTTTGTAAATCGGGATTTTCTTTTTAATTTAGGCGCCTTAGAAAATAATTTTTGGTCCTAAGAAGAACCGCATTAGTATAACGTATAAGTTATACTAAGAAAAAATCGCTCAGCACACTTCCTTACATACTCTCAATTGGACGAAGATTTGTTCTAATTGGACGTAACATTTTTATTAGCATTTAGGTTGGTTCTTGGTGATTCTCATAATCTGGCTACCCTTTTTGAATGAATTTTTTGATTTTTCCCTTGAAAAAATTGAAAAAATCGGCAAATCAAGAAACTTTTATTTATTTTGAAAAAAAAAAAAAAATATTGTTGCAAAGGGGCATTCATTACCTATCAGAAAATGCAAAAATTATCATAATAGGTCCTATATTTTTAAAGTTATTGACAAAAACGGAGTAAAAATCGACCCTCTAGGACGTCTATTAACGAAGTTACAGCCAAAAAACAAAATGACTAAATTATCCGAATTTTTTTCGTTTTTAATCGTTTTCAAACCAATATATAAAGCATAATATGCGTACAAATAGTAAAACATTATATATCATTGGAAAGGTACATTCATTACCTTTAATAATATGTATGAATTAGAATGAAAGCTCAAACATGTCAAAAGTTATTGACGAAAATATGAGCGAGAGACCAAAATCCAAAAAAATATTGAAAGACAAAAAATGTATTTTTTCTTCTTTTGATTAATTTATATCCTTCGGGACTTCCAGGTACTATTGATAACGAAAACTGTTTGACATAGGCGCCTGCCTGACAAATTTACATACCCTTAGCGGAGCAGCGAAGCTGCGTGAGCGCGGTGTGCCCCCGAAAAAGGAGGAGAAAATCAAGAGATCCCGCGAAGCGGGCCACCCAGGTCAAATTAATTACAAATGTTACAGACACAGGCGCCTGCCTGACAAATTTACATACCCTTAGCGGAGCAGCGAAGATGCGTGAGCGCGGTGTGCCCCCGAAAAAGGAGGAGAAAACCAAAAGACCCCGCGAAGCGGGCCACCCACCCAATTGATTACGAAAACTGTGAAATATAGTAAGAATTTTTTTATTTTATAAGAAAATTTTGACAAATAATGGTAGAGCGGGGATATCCGCTCCATAGCCATCTTCAACAGCCTTAACGTATAAGGCTTTTATAAGTAATGCCGCTGTCTACATTTTTGCGGGGGTCACCCCCGTCTGCTTCATCTGGGTAATCTCCTCCAGGAGAGCTCCTTGCAGAAGCTGGAAGTCCCAGCAGGCACTGTTGTAATCTTCTAGGAAGATTTCTAGATCGTTAACAATGCTGAAGGTATTATTTTCCATTATGATGATGATGAATAATAAATTGATGTTGTTGTTTGTGAGTCCTGGTAGTTTTGATCATTTAGAATAACAGGGGTATAGTATTTATACAAAAAAAATATTTTCAATACTATGATATTTTCATAAGTTAAAAATATCGGGAACGGTACGAAATCCCGATTTCCAAAATCCCGAATGCAAGAAATCCCGACTATTTTCGAGGACAAAAACGACATAATCCCGAAAACCAAAATCCCGAATACAAAAATCCCGAATACAAAAATCCCGAACGACATAACCCCGATTTTCAAAAAAATCCCGACTGACCGATTTGAAAATCCCGAATGTCAGTACTTTCTAGTACTTTTTAGAACTTTTTAATTTTACACTATTTAGAGAAATCTTGTTTATATTTAGTTCGTTCTGGTTGATTCTCATGTTTTTAAATGATATTATTGCAATTTAACCCCGATTTCATGCCATTAATTACGATTTTTGTCGTTCGGGATTTTTGGGTCGGGATTTTGTCATACGGGATTTTGTCGCTCAGGATTTTTTCATTCGGGATTTTGTCGCTCAGGATTTTTTCATTCGGGATTTTGTCTTTCGAGATTTTGTAAATCGGGATTTTGTCTTTCGAGATTTTGTAAATCGGGATTTTCTTTTTAATTTAGGCGCCTTAGAAAATAATTTTTGGTCCTAAGAAGAACCGCATTAGTATAACGTATAAGTTATACTAAGAAAAAATCGCTCAGCACACTTCCTTACATACTCTCAATTGGACGAAGATTTGTTCTAATTGGACGTAACATTTTTATTAGCATTTAGGTTGGTTCTTGGTGATTCTCATAATCTGGCTACCCTTTTTGAATGAATTTTTTGATTTTTCCCTTGAAAAAATTGAAAAAATCGGCAAATCAAGAAACTTTTATTTATTTTGAAAAAAAAAAAAAATATAGTTGCAAAGGGGCATTCATTACCTATCAGAAAATGCAAAAATTATCATAATAGGTCCTATATTTTTAAAGTTATTGACAAAAACGGAGTAAAAATCGACCCTCTAGGACGTCTATTAACGAAGTTACAGCCAAAAAACAAAATGACTAAATTATCCGAATTTTTTTCGTTTTTAATCGTTTTCAAACCAATATATAAAGCATAATATGCGTACAAATAGTAAAACATTATATATCATTGGAAAGGTACATTCATTACCTTTAATAATATGTATGAATTAGAATGAAAGCTCAAACATGTCAAAAGTTATTGACGAAAATATGAGCGAGAGACCAAAATCCAAAAAAATATTGAAAGACAAAAAATGTATTTTTTCTTCTTTTGATTAATTTATATCCTTCGGGACTTCCAGGTACTATTGATAACGAAAACTGTTTGACATAGGCGCCTGCCTGACAAATTTACATACCCTTAGCGGAGCAGCGAAGCTGCGTGAGCGCGGTGTGCCCCCGAAAAAGGAGGAGAAAATCAAGAGATCCCGCGAAGCGGGCCACCCAGGTCAAATTAATTACAAATGTTACAGACACAGGCGCCTGCCTGACAAATTTACATACCCTTAGCGGAGCAGCGAAGATGCGTGAGCGCGGTGTGCCCCCGAAAAAGGAGGAGAAAACCAAAAGACCCCGCGAAGCGGGCCACCCACCCAATTGATTACGAAAACTGTGAAATATAGTAAGAATTTTGCGAGATATCAAATAATATAAAAGCAATCTTTAGTTTTTGAGCATAAGAGTAGGTAAAAGTAAGAAATTCGCGCGAATTTCTTACTTTTACCTACTCTTATGCTCAAAAACTAAAGATTGCTTTTATATTATTTGATATCTCGCAAAATTTTTACTGTATTATATATATTATTTTATAAGAAAACTGGGAATCTGAACTCTTATTTGCATCATTTTGTTGAATATCAATTTATATCTCTTTTTGAAAATTGTTTCGCCCTGAAAAGAGCGGTTAAAACAAAAGTAAAAAATTTCACAGAAAACTGGAAATCTCAACTCTTATTTGCATCATTTTATTGAATATCGATTTGTATCTCTTTTTGAAAATTTGTTCGCCCTGAAAAGAGCAGTTAAAATAAAAATAAAAAAATTCACCAACAAAAAAATATAGATTTGTGTAGATTTTTCGATATTTTTCCGAATTCACGAGTAAAACAAAAATAAAAAATTATTCACAGAAAAAAAAAATAAAATAAATATAGATTCGTATACATTTTTCTATATTTTCTTGAGTTCACTTATGAGTTAATAACAAAATAATGTTCACGTAATAAATTAAAATTAAGAATATTCTTTGTTCTTTAACTTTTGTAGTTCAAATATATCTTTTAGTTGTAGTTTTGTTTATGACAGAGACATGTTTATCGCAATGTTTTTTAAAAAAAGCACTTTTTCTGTTTCGTTTCTATTTTGTATTAAAGTTTGTATATTGATATTTTTTTGGAGTATTTTTGATGTTTTTACCAGTTGTCCGCTTCTTATCTTGTCGACATTTGTTTTTGCTACAACAAGTTCTTTTGCAAGGTCGGCTATCAATTTGTACAGGCCTGCATGTTGCTTGCCAACTACAATCTTTAGGCGGCGGTGCCAAGCCTCCACGCTATTTTGAGTGCGTGGGAAGTTACATTCTTCTGCTGTTGTTCCTAAGGTCCAGAAGTCTGGCGAATAACGTGGCTTAAAGGACGGAAATTTTCCACTTATATATGTAGTTTTCGCGGAACCATCTTCCTATTGTTTTACTCTCTCTATTATTCAAAACATCAAATAATTCTTCGAAGTAAGACTCAACTTCGGCAGCGGGAACAAATGCAAGGCTTTTTATCATTCGCACTTCTAGGCTAAAACTTTCACTTTCTCCATATTTCCGGGTAAAACCTTCTTTTTGGACTTTTCGCCATAAAATTTGGCCAAAGTGAAAAAGGCAGCCTTGAAAAGAAGCGTTTGGAAAGTAGCCTCTTAGAGAATTTTGTATGGTCAGCTCGAAACCGGACACTATTGTTGTGGGATTTAAAAATATATTGAATTCATTTGCACTTTTCACTATATCGTAAAGCATTTGATCATACGCTTCTCTTGTTCGGCGACTCATAAGACAAAAAATCAGCGGAACAACTATGCCATTAAAGAATCCATGGATAGAGAAGAGCTGGTTCATAATTGTTGGCACAACTGCAAAGGTTCCATCCATGAGCCAGCACTGAGTATCTGCCAGCATTTTTAAAGAACTCGGAGTTCCAAGCAAAATATTTTTATCTTCTCCATCTCCATACACAGATACCGACAGAACAAATATTTCACCTTCTAAGAAACGCAGGTTTGCCGGTATATCAATTTCTTGGAGGGTTTGTGGTTCCTTTATATCATTGGCCCGTACTCTTTGAATTGTTTTTTTATTAGCCAGCTTAGATGGCAAATAGACTCGGGCGCTTGGATCGGTCTTCACAATTACGTCTCGTATTATCTGTGACGGATTACAGGCTTCATGGGCTCTTGATTTGAGCAAGTTGTGGGCTTCGCAAACTTGTTTTTCATATGCCATGGGTTCATGAGTATGATTAGAACTATTTTTTTTTAAGAAATACAGTCCATTTTGCTCATGCGTTGTTACCAATCGGCGTTTGCAATTTTTATTTTTGCGGTTAGCGCAGCACCAAAACAAAGACTCTGAACCTGTTCTTTCAAAATGAAAGAAATATCCATCTAATACCGCTTTGAGACCATTTTTGTTCGTTTTCATAACTTCTACATGTATATTGGAATCCATTTTAAAAAAATCGATTTTACACACACAACAAAAAACTCAACACGGAACAATACACAGAATTTTCGCACTCGCTTTATTTTCGTTCGGGATTTTGTCGGTCAGGATTTCGTTATTCGGGATTATGTCGTTTGCGATTTTGTAAGTCGGGATTTTGTGGGTCAGGATTTCGTTATTCGGGATTTTGTCGGTCGGGATTTCATTCGTCGGGATTTTGTCATTCGGGATTTTTTCAGTCGGGATTTAGTCTTTCGGGATAATAGTCTACGTCAAAGCACTTCACTTCACTTAGAAAACACTTCACTCCACTAAAAACACTTCAACACAGAACTATAATTGAGGTCGTTAAATTGCTAGCTTATGTGTATCTCTGAGAATCAGAAAGAACCAAGCATCAAAATTTGCTAAAAAAGTGCCCTAAAGGATGAAAAAATATTTAAAAGAAAGTAAAATACTGCCCAAAATAATAATACAAAATACACAAATTTAGATTTTATTCAATTCTTGGTTGGTTTTTTACATATTTCAAAAGAAAAATAGTAAATATAATGGAAATTGCCAAAGATATAAGCAAAATTACAATAAAAATACAGTAAAATCTCGAAAACATGAACGGTTCTAAAACATGAACAATTCGGAAAGATGAACGCTTTTCCCGTGTGACAATCTACTATAGAGCAGTTTAAAAAAAAAAATCTAAATAAGTTTTTACTTCTCATAAACGACTTTTGTATGAATTTATGTTGTTTTAATTTTTTTTTAAATAAAATGATTTGTTAACAAATAGATGCAATATTTGTATGTATAGCTTTATGTTTTTCCTAAACTAATGCTCGATGCTTGGAAAGATGAACAATTCGAAAAGATGAACGGGGTCTGTTTTATATCTGTTCATCTTTTCGAGATTCTACTGTACTTATAAAATTGTACCTCAAATAGTAAACATCGACAAACAAAAATCAAAACGAGCATAAACATTTTTTTTTTTTTTTTTTTTAAATAGTAGTAGATAGTACCAAAAAAAAGTAGTGCAAAAATCGGGATTTTGTCAGTCAGGATTTTAGATACCGGATTTTGGGAATCGGGATTTTGGATACTGGATTTTGTCATTCGGGATTTTGGATTCGGGATTTCGGCAATCGGGATTTTGGCAGTCGGGATTATGTCGTTCAGGATGCTGGCAATCGGGATTTCGTACCCAACCCAAAAATATCAACAAGAAAAACAGGAAAAAAAAATAGTCGTGTATAGAACGCCCACATCAGGTACAAAGATAAAAAAATGGAAATGTGTTTGGAATTGATAATTCTCTGATATTTGACAGAAAGGAGAAATTCCTTTTCGCATGAATGGTCAAAAAAAAAAAAAACCGTTAGGACAAGGTGTTTTATTAGATAGTAAAATTTTAAGGGTCTCAAAAAGAAAATTTTTTCTTGAAATCCGTGACGCACTAAAAAGGAATGTTTAAGATAAGAAATAATTTTAAGAAAAACATGAATAAGACAAAGGTGTTTTGATTAGATAGTAAAATTTTAAGGAAATGTGTTTGGAGTTGATAATTCTCTGATATTTGTTAGAAAGGAGAAATTCCTTTCGCATGAATGGTCAAAAAAAAAACCATTAGGACAAAGGTGTTTTATTAGATAGTAAAATTTTTATGGTTCTCAAAAAAAGAAAAATTTTGACAAAGGTGTTTTATTAGATAGTAAAATTTTTATGGGTCTCAAAAAAGAAAAATTTTGACAAAGGTGTTTTATGAGATAGTAAAATTTGTATGGCTCTCAAAAAAGAAAAATTTTGACAAAGGTGTTTTATTAGATAGTAAAATTTTTATGGGTCTCAAAAAAAAAAAGAAAAATTTTGACAAAGGTGTTTTATTAGATAGTAAAATTTTTATGGCTCTCAAAAAAGGAATGTTTAAGATAAGAAATAATTTTAAGAAAAACATGGGGTGGGGGTAAGGCGTGTAGGCGTTTTTGAATAGTTAGGGGGGGGGGGGGGAAATGATTGTATTTTATGATAATGTGTTCTGATTAAATAGAGAGTTTTGTTTATGATAATGAATCTATTATTAACTTTTTTCGAACTCTGCCTCTGATTCAGGAGTATATAAGCTGGGTGTTTTTAGTTGAAAAATACAGTTCAGTTTTACAACCTGACGTTTATATTCAAATTTTCCTCAAAAAGATATTTCAAACATATTTTTAAAAATGTCGTCTTTATTAAATAAAATTAAATCGGCTGTGAAGATTGTTCCAGAGAGTCGGAAACCTCTGAACAGTCTTAAAAACTCACACTTCGCCGGAAATACAACATCGTGAAGGCACATAGGTGCAATACAAAGTTTGGCGAACAAATCCGTGTCGAGCTAAAGGACTGTGTAGTGTTTCTACCGAAACGGTGTCATAGTCAATTAGATGACGGGGACATCAAGGAGTTGGCAAATTGTGCGTTGGAAGTTGTCAAACTTACGATCAATCATTTAAGTTGGACTTTCATGAAAAACAAAAAGAAGAAGAAGAAGAAAAACAACAACAACAACAGCAGCAGCAGTATCATTCACCTGAGGTAAATTATCAACCTAGTTTATATGGAGATATACCATTTTCTCAAAAACAATTGTTTTACACAGAATCTACTAAAAATATTTATTGATATATGTACTATTTTCGCAAAAACATTTGTTTTATATACAAAATGATGAATAAATAAATAAAAAAAAGCACTTGAAATTAATGTGTATTGTTTTTATTTCATCGCTGTAAAATTAATGGGGGCTCTTTTTTTGTTTTTTCTTTTGCTTTTGCTTTTTTTTTAGAATGTGGAATGAATAGATTTGATTTTTCACTTGTTTCGTTTTCACTTGTAACATTTTCAGAGAATTCATATTGTGAGCGATATGGAGACTAAAGTTAAACGGTACGATCTAAAAGGTCGTAAAGGTGATTTCAAAATAAAGCCTATACCTGAGAACGAAGAACCAACGTCATGGATCAGGGAAGGCATACACGACATGTTAAAGTACTCTCTCTACGGACTTAACTCTACAGATAAAGTAGGGATTACTTTTTCTGGTAAGAGTTTTAATGTCAATCGAGGAAATGGATGGATAAATTTCCGAAACTGTTCTGATTTAAAATTCAGTGATGTATGGGAAATGATAAGCAAAATTTTCCAAAGCAATTCTGAAGGCCTAAGCACAGATCATTTTTGCATGACAATAACGTCTGTTAAGCTACCTACAGGAAAAGGAAAACATAGAATCCCTTCTCATATGTTCAATTCATTCGAAGAAGAATATACTAAACGTAAAGGTATTATTGCAATAGAAAACAGGGATAATTTATGCCTACCTCGAGCCTTGATTGTGGCCAAGGCATACGTTGACAAGGAAACTGATTTCCGAAAAGTATGCAAAGATGTTGGCAAGGTTCAAACTCAAAGAACTGCAGGACTTATTGCTATTGCACAAATCATCATACCATCCGAAGGTTGTGGAATCTCTGAATTAAGAGCGTTCCAAAGTTATTTAAAAGACTATAAGATAACTGCCTATGAACATGGAACAAAAGGAAGAAAAGTGATTTTTGAAGGAATTTCTGCTGGAGTCGACAACAATGACGATATAAAGAAAAAAATAAATTTGTTGTATTGTGACAATCTTTACAACGTTATAACGTCATTAACTGCTGCATTTTGTTGTGCATATTATTGTGAAATATGTCACATTCCATATAACACAAAAAGTAATCATAGATGTGGACGATACTGCCCTCAATGTCAGCAAACTCCATCCTGCCCCAAAAGTGCAACAGAAATTTTGTGTAATGATTGTAATCGTGCCTTTAGAGGAAAACACTGTTTTGACAATCACAAAGCAAGCGGATCATCAGGAAAAAATACGATTTGTGAAAAGATGAAAAGATGTGTTTTATGTTTGAAAACAGTTGGCGCAGATCGAAACCATATTTGTGGCGAGTACTTTTGCAAAATGTGTAAAAAGCATGTACCTGAGAATCATCTGTGCTTCATTCTTCCTGATAAGAGAACACCAAAATGCGATGAATGTTTATACATATTTTATGATCTAGAGAGTCGGCAAGAAAAAGTGATTGGAGAAAAAATATTTGAAGATAGCCGAGCAACAACAATCTCACCTGTTAAAATGCACGAACCAAATTTGTGTGTATATCAACAAAAATGCGATCAATGTTTACATCTTCCAAATTTGTATTTCTGTCAAAAATGTAAAATGTCACTGAATGTAATCAGGGAGGAACAAGAAGGAGATGTTGTACCTAAATTTTTCAAACACGTATTGGATGCCCGAAAAAAGTTTAAAAAAGTTATTGTGTTAGCTCACAACGGACAAGCTTACGACCATCAATTCATTTTGGGCTACATATTGGAAAAAACAAGTCTTTGTCCTGAATTGATTATGCGTGGAACAAAAATCATATTGTTGCAATTAGGAAATGTCCATTTCCTAGACTCCTTGAACTACTTTCCCATGGCTCTGTCGAAACTTCCTAAAGCATTCGAATTATCGCCTGCTTTAAAAAAAGGCTATTTCCCCCATTTCTTCAATACCAAAGAAAATGCAGAATATATTGGAAAATTACCGGCTATCGAATATTATAGCCCTGAAACAATGAAAGTTGAAGATCGCGATGACTTCTTAAAATGGTATGCGGAACATCAAAACGATCATTTTGATATGCAACGTGAACTTGAAGAATATTGCATTAGTGATGTGAAAATTTTGACTGAAGCTTGTCTGAAATTCAGAAAATTGTTTCTCGATCAGAGTAATGTTGAACCATTTTCGGAAGCAGTTACCATCGCATCTGCATGTAACCTTGTATTCAGACGCAATTTTCTTCTACCAAACACTATAGGATTGATACCAAAAAATGGATACAGATGTGTAGATAATCAATCAGAAGAAGCAATAAAGTGGTTGATTTGGGAGGAAAAGCAACGAAGAATCGAGATAAAACATGCGTACAAAGGAAAAGAAGCAACTGTTAATGGAGTGAAGGTGGATGGTTTTTGTGAAGAAAAAAGACTTATTTTTGAGTATCATGGATGTTACTATCATGGTCATCCTCTTTGTTTGAAACACAAACGTGATGAACCATTATACGAGGACTCAAACGACACTCTAAATCAACGATATGAGAGAACACAATCAAAAACTGAACGTTTAAGAAAATTCAATTACGAAGTTATTGAAATGTGGTCTTGTGAGTTTCAAAGACATCTGCAGACTTTAAATAAGACAGATTTAAGATATCTAAATACACATTCACTGATTCAACATTCTCCATTAGACCCGCAAGATGCTTTCTTTGGTGGACGAACTGGAAATACCTTTAATTATTATAAATGTAAAGAAGGAGAAAAAATTCAATACATCGATGTATGTTCACTTTACCCGTGGGTATGTAAAAATGGAAAGTTTCCAATCGGACATCCAAAAGTTCACATCACCCCCACCATGAATTTGAATGGTATAAATGGTCTTGTCAAATGCAAAATTCTACCACCAGAACATCTTCTTCACCCTGTCTTGCCTGTGAAACAAAATAATAAACTTATGTTTTCTCTATGTAGAAGTTGTAGCAATGACAAAAATCAAGACGAATTTTGAAATCATTCTGATGAAGAGAGAACCCTTCTCGGGACTTGGGTAATTGATGAAGTTCTTAAAGCAATTGAAAAAGGTTACAAATTACTTTATGTTTTTGAAATATGGGAATATGATGTAATGCAATATAATCCAGATACAAATTCTGAAGGGCTTTTCACTTCAATGATGAATAAATTCTTAAAAATAAAACAAGAAGCATCAGGATGGCCAAGCACATGCTCATCTCCACAGGAAAAAGAGAAATATATTGCTGATTTCCTAAATAAAGAAAAAATAGAATTGAATGAAACAGAAATTTGTAACAATGCAGGAAAAAGATCATTAGCTAAACTGATTTTGAATTCTTTTTGGGGAAAATTTGGACAACGTGAAAATCTGCAGAAAACTTGTATAGTGAATAAAGCTTCAGATTTGTTTCAATTGTTAACACACCCCTCCGTAGAAGTGTCACATATACTTCCAATTAATGAGGAAAACATTGTGATTAATTATGAAATGGAAGAAGAAGCAGCTGACTGCCTATCATCAGTTAATGTTTGTATTGCCGCATATACCACAACCCTGGCTCGTCTAAAGCTTTATGATTACCTAGAAAAATTAGAAGAAAGAGTTCTCTACTATGATACCGATTCGGTTATCTATGTTAGTCCTTAAGGAGAATTTGAACCCCATACTGGAGAATTTATTGGTGATATGACAGACGAACTTGAAAGCTACGGTCTAGGTAGCTATATAACAGAATTTACAAGTGGTGGTCCTAAAAACTATGCCTATAAAGTTTTTAGCACAAAGGACAATGCTGAACATATTGTGTGTAAAGTTAAAGGCATTTTTCTCAATTACAAAGCATCACAATATATAAATTTCAATTCTATCAAAGAAGCTATATTAAAATCTTCGGAATGTGACGATTACGATGAAAGAATAATCATAAGATCTAATAATATTCGTCGAACAAAAGAACATCAAGTAGTTACTATACCAGAAGTTAAATCGTATAAGCCTAAAGCAGAAAAACGCCGTTTTCTAGAAGATCACAGTTCCTTACCGTACGGGTTTAAAAGACATTGTTCTCATTCTTCTCATTAAATAAAAAAAAACAGAGCATTTTGTAAAAGTATGTAATTTTGTTTTAGTTTGCTGAGATTTTTTTTACAATTTATTTTTTGTAGCTTCTTCACTTATAAATCTACTCAAGAAATAAACATTTTGAAGCGCACAGCATTTTCCATTGTGTTCACATTTTAACGCAATATCAGTGTACATTCTTTTTAATTCTTTTAAATTGGGGCAGCTGTATTTATCTTCAATATTAATGACTTCTACGTTTTCATTATTTAGTAGTTCTTTAAACCATTGTGTTTTTTCTATACCCTGCCTTAACGTAGACAACAGCATTTTGAATTTTTTCTCGAAGAAATGTCTTCACATGATGAAAATTTGTGAACCCGCCATCCCAGGTTAAACCGTGATGATTTTGATTTAACCATTGAGCTTGTCTTCTAAGTGAGGTTGGAAGTTCATTGGACATAAACGGTGGGGTAACAATAAAATGACGATGATATCCTTCACCAAGCACAGCTATTTCTTTTAAAATAAACTTATTATTTATTCCTCTAAATCCTTGAAAGTCTACAATATAGTTAATTTTTAGTGGTGATGTGATGACTGATGACAACCAAATCAATATATCAACTGGGTATTTATGTACTTGTGAGGTGATATTTAAATAGATTGACATTTTGATTTTAGGTGAGTTTGCGAACTTCTCCAGTTATTGGACTATATTCAATTATACGATCATGAAGTATTAAGCAATATACAGTTGTTGAACTTGGGATTGCAGTTGTTGCCTTGAGTTCAATTTTTACATCTACAGGACCGGTTTTGATTGATTCGTTTTGATGAGAACAATCAATAACAATGATTGGTGCTGAATCCTTAAATTCAAGGCGTGATAAGAGGGGCTGTGAATATTTCTTATAATATGATTGTTGAAATTTGCTGTACATATCATAGAGAACGGCATATCGATCTTGTTTAAATTTTAGATTTAGATCTTCATGTATGTCTCGGAATTCAAGTGAACCTTGATATTGCTTAATTCACAATGATCAAATTTGCTAGCATCACCATTTCGTTTATTTTTTCGATCTGTTTGTAAGCCTATAATAATATATCTAGGCTTCTCGAGTTGACTTGAAGTTTTCACGGTCCAAATATGATCAGTTCCAGTTGGTAGAGTAGGATATTCATACAATTCCCAGTTTCGGAAATGAATTTGAACTGGTTTTGATTGTATTTCTTTAAGTCCTTTTCATTCAATGATATATAATTTTTTAATGATGTTGTTATACCAACATTTTTATTGAACTCAATATCCACTCCGTTAAGTTCATAATGGATTTCTTCGAAAAGAAATGCCATCGCGTTATTACATAGTTTTGTTTTGGTAGATGGTTTGTTATCTCCCAGTGTTATTCCCCCTTCAATGTATATGAAACTTTCACAGGGTAAAACGCACAGGTCTTGATGTTGTATGGGGATACGTACGAGTATTTCATCACTTGTATTAAAGGAATTAAGAAACGGTGAGTAACTATGATATTCAAATTTGGTTATGCTATTATCATAGACAGCATCTTGTGTGATATTTAATATTTCACTCATGGTTTTTGTTTTAAGGTAAAACCTAAAGACAATAGAAAGTTTCTATTTTCGTTGGAGAGCTTTGATCTTATCGGCTTAGTTGTAGTTGTTCCAGTAGAACTAATTGTATGTTCACCTTTGCTGTTAAATATATTACTATTATATATGAGCATTATGAAAGTGCTGGGGTTAAATGCAAACGTACAGTTATTGTTTCTCCTCTTAAATTTATCAAATCTCCGTCTTGGTCCACTAGCTTTAACGTTATCGAAGCTACTCGTTTGACATTCACTGGTAAATAGATTACATTTCTTGGAACTTCTATGATTTTATACCCCGGACCTGCTTCTGGTGAAATTTCGTGTATTGTATGTACAGGCTTGTTATTTAAATATGAACCAGTAATAATATTACACTCAATTCGAATTACATTTACCTTGTTTATATTAACAGGTAAATCTGAAAAGTGTGATTTATTAGCTTTTAGTTTGCGTTTACTGAACCCCAGTAATTTTCCAACAGTTCGGTCTCTTTCGAAATCTATGATCTGATCACTCCAAACTTTACTTTTCAATGTATTATTATTAGCTTCTATTTTCACAATAGCAGTGGAATTAAGCATTAACAATTTCTCAGAAATATATGATGCAATGTCATCGATTTCGTATGACCCCACAGGAATCTCAATTTCGTGTCCCCCTATATGAAACAAATTGTTTCGCTCATCAATATTGGGTATAGAATTGTATGTTTGGAAATCAATCAATCCACAAACATAATCACGATCTAGATTTAAAGGAGGAAAATACTCTGATGTTAGCTGAGAAGAATTCCTACTAAGTGTAAGTGTCAACGTCATGACGACACAAAAGATAATGAAAGTGTTCTTGTATAAGGACTTTTATTTATTCAAAATAACAATCATATAAGAATCTTAAACATAAATGACCACAATTCACCGAATCGTAATCCTGATATTTGTGATAATTATAATTAATGTTATCACCTAGATAATTAATTAATTCAATTGGAGGTTGAAGATTTCCAAAACTATCAAAATATTCAATTTTGTTGCCTTTTTTATAATACGCTACCCAGTGTGTTCCTGGGCCATTTGAGGAATCAAGGTTGATTATTCCACATTCTTTTCTCAAGGGTTTACCTTTAGGTAAATTATCTCTCATAAATACTCCTCGAAAATGTGATCTTAAATCCTTTGCAAAGTTTCTCAAATCCATTTCATTCAGTGCACGTTTGGGCAGCGTTCTTAAAAGTTTTTTGTCTGAGAATGTAAATATAGACCAAGTCCTTTTCTATATGGTTTTAGATGTAATCCATTGCCGATTGGAATCGATTCCATTTTTTGATTATGAGGTTTTTTTCCTCCAGACTTTGTTTGGCAATACTAATATCATTGACAGCCTTGGCTATTCCTGCGGCTCCTCCAGATAAAGCTCCAAGTGCTGATAGTCCAGCAAAAAGAGGAACCAGAAACGGAATTACTCCTCCAATTTTGGGCACCGAAATAACTCTGGGTGTCTTTATGCTATTGTTGTTGTTGTTGTTGTTGTTATTCTTGAATGCTTTCTTTGTAGATGACAAAGCAACTTTTATAGCTTTTTCGAGGTTATAAGGTTTTTTTCTTTGAAGAATTTTTCCAACATTTTTAATTGTTCTACCAAAGGTGTTGGGTCTTTTAGTTTTGATTTTCTTTTCACTTTTTGAACACCCCATACCTAATTTTAGTTTAGCTTTCATAAGATTAGTAACCATTAATGCGTTTGTTCGCTCAGCTAAACTAGCATCCTTCGATATGACTCGTTTCCAGGCTTTCTCAGATAAAATCTTATCTGCTTTATGTCGATCAGAAGTATTTTTAAAATTTGAATAAGATATATCGTGCTGTTTGCACGCTTGATCCAGTAAATTAATTCCGGGATCTCCTTTGGCTAATCGTTCTTGGAGTTTTGTTCCAGGTCCACAGTATTGATATCCAGGCAGATGTAATTCAAAAGGTAATTTATTGATTACTGTGTTTAGTAAACCATCACCCTTGATGACATTTGATTGACTGAAGGAATTTTTGCAAAAATCAATCATTTTATATATTCACTATAAATGTCTCCATTGAACGGTTAAAATCGTTATGATGTTTTTTAAATATAACCTACACATATATAGGAATGTATTTAGTTTTTATCAACATGCGATTCGTTAAACAACGACATCTTTTACCAATCAAAAATATGGACCTGGTTCAAAATACTGAAGAAAAAAAGAAAAAACATGGTGAACTATTTCCAAATAGTATAAGGGGTTTAATAACAGGTCCCTCAAATTGTGGCAAAACTAACGTTATGATGATATTAATAACAGGTCCCTCAAATTGTGGCAAAACTAACGTTATGATGAGCTTAATACAACAACCAAATGGTTTAAAATTTGAAAATATTTACATTTACTCAAAGTCGCTGCATCAGCAAAAGTATGAATTTTTGCGACAAGCCATAAAACCCATTAAAAATATGGGGTTCTTTACATTTTCAAATAATTGTGACGTCATACCACCTGAAGAAGCCAAACCAAATTCTGTGTTTATATTCGATGATATCGCCTGTGAAAAGCAAGACGCTATTCGAAACTATTTTAGTATGGGTCGTCATCATCATATCGATAGCTTTTACCTGTGTCAGACATACACAAGAATACCCAAACATTTAATACGAGACAATGCAAATTTTCTGATTGTCTTTAAACAGGATGATATGAACCTTAAGCACATTTACAATGATCATATCAATTCTGATATGACGTTTCAAATATTTCAAAAGGTATGTGTTGAATGGATTTTTGGTTATTGACAAGGATAGTCCTTGTAATAATGGCCGCTATAGAAAGGGGTTTGATTATTTCCTAAAACTATAAAACACTTATTACTACAGGTGCGTACCGCAGTCATACTGTTATGTTCTATCAGACCAGTTCAAAGGTGTACAAAGTTCAGTCTGTATCAGTTAAAAGCAGATCATCACAGGTTACAGGTAGCTGTTCATCGTACAAAAACCATACTCTGAGAATCAAACTTAATTTTAAAACTTTTCACAGACTTTTTCAAAGTCTTCGAAGCTTATTTACATCCTGTTGCAAACAAAAAGAATAAAATAACATCATGATACAATTAAATGAAGACTTAACAAAAGAACTAGTTAAGACTACTGATGCTCTACGAAAAAAATATAAAGCTCTGAGAAATGGCAAAGAAGCATTCGAATTTCAATTAGAAGAAACTTTCAAACCGATCACTAAACCTCTTAAAGATCTAGCAGAGCAGACAAATAACAATAATAGTAACAAACATTTAAACAAAGAAAAAGAACAGCATTTTGAGTCACCTCCACCAATCAAGAAAATCAAACTCAAAAATAAACATGAAAATGATGATGATGAATTTCAGACGCCCTATATTAACTCCGCTGCTTCAGTCATGAGTAAAATAACCCCTAAAACCTCCAAAACATTATCTAAAAATAAAACTAGTAGAAGTGACCGGAAACGGCGACGAAGTCTTGTTCGCGATTTTTCAGAACAATTAAAGCAACAAAATTTTAGAGAAACCCCTCAGAAATATTTAGATTTATTTTTATCAAATTCGAATTCCCTTGATGATGTGTATGGTGTACATTTGAACAATGGAAAGTTACAAATCGGTGATAAGGAGTTCAACATTCATGAAAAAAACATACAAATAAATAATAAAACCTATAATGGAACAAAGGGTTTATTTGAACTAATATTCAAGAAAAAACCGAGTCAAACCCTATACAATAATGAAGATTTGAAAGCGTACAAAGCTATAATTTTTTTTTTTATAATTTACGCGCACTCAAGGGGTTATTAATACCCTTATGATGAATTAACACAGTGCGAGCGGTTAGGAAAGTAGGATAGGAGATAAAAGGAGATATCGATGCACATTGGTTTTGAACGTCTGAATATCACAATGGGAGGGAAAAATCGAGCTGGGTAAAGCATTCCACATTCTTGTTGTGCGGCTAAAAAAAGAATCTCTATACTTAACAGTACGTCCGAAGTTAGGCTCGAGGGTAAATTGATGGGCATTCCTAGCGATGCGAGTGTTACGGGGAAATTATTTAAGGGGAGGAATGCATCTGGCTATTTCGCTAGAGCACTGTTTGTAGAAGTAGCGATAAAACAAGGTTAGACAAGAAACATTACGGAGATGTTCAAGAGAAACAAATGTTTCGGTAATGGTACTTTCTCCTATTAGTTTTAAGGCCCTTTTTTGGATCCTATCCAGGAGACGCAAGTGAGTGACAGGAGCACCTGCCCAGATATGCGAATTATACTCAAGCTTTGGGCGAATGTATGCCTTGTATATTGTAGCCAGATCAGAAGGGGAAAAATATTTCTTACATCGATTTAGGAAACCTAAGCATTTTGCGGAATTTTTGGCGACGTCAAATATGTGATCGTTCCACAAGAGGTGGTTCGTAATACACATAGCTAGAACGCAAAGCTGTTCGGTTTCCTCAATGCTAGTGCCACTCATGGATAGTGGCATAGGGGGTAGGTTATGCTTTAAAGACAGAAGACAGCATTGAGTTTTTGAAGCATTAAATTCCACACGGTTGATAATTCCCCATTGTACAATGCTGTCCAGATCGGAATTTAATGAGCTTATCATACGCTGCCGTTGCAGTTCCACGTCCGAAGAACATGGTCGTGAATCTGGAAACGAATACGAGAAGCTGAGAGTACTGTCGTCAGCAAAACAATTTAGTGGATTAGAAGTATTAGACAAGAGATCATTAATAAAAATGAGAAAGAGTGTCGGAGACAGAACAGAGCCTTGGGGCACACCAGCATTTATTTTGTGGGTAGCAGACTGAAAACCGTCCAAAACAACGCGAATTGAACGGTCCGAAAGGTAATTTCTAATCCATCGAAGAAGGGTTTCATCGATGCCAAATGCACGCATTTTCGATAAAAGAGCCTGGTGCCAGACTCTATCAAATGCTTTTGAAATATCGAGCGCAATAATCTTACTTTCACCAAAACGATGTAAAGATTGGTTCCACTGTTCGGTGAGATATACCATCATATCACCAGTGGATCTATTGCTACGAAAACCGTACTGCCGGTCATTAAGAAGTTTTCGTTTCTCAAGATATTTCTTGATCTGAAAATTTATCAGAGTTTCCATGACCTTGGAAAGAAGGGACGTAAGTGCAATTGGTCGGTAGTTTGAGGGAGATGAAGATACGCCTTTTTTTGGAATGGGCTGGACAAATGCAGTTTTCCATCCACTCGGAAAGAGACCTGTAGAGTAGGACAGATGGAAAAGCTTACGCAGTGGTTTTGCCAGCGTGGAAGCAGACCTCTTCAGAACTATTGGGGAGATACTATCCGGACCAGCGGATTTGTGTTTATCGAGATCTTTTAGAACTCTTGCGACTGATCGAGTGCGAAAGGAGATTTGTCCCATAGAACCATTTACGCTCTCAAGAACAGGAGGAGTCATGTCACTCTGTGGTAGTGTCGAATTGGCTGCAAACTGCGCTGCGAATAAGTCAGCTTTTGCTTGAGAGGATACCACAGGAGTGTCATTGTTGACAAGCGTCGGAACCGAGGACGTAGTGGAGTTGCGAACGTTTTTTACAAATGACCAAAAATTCTTACTACCTTTGGGACATTGTAGTATTTTTTGCCGTAATTTTTGCTCATGTAAAAATTTGGTTCTTTGAATATGAGCATTGCAGGACTTCCTTGCTTGTTTGAACTTATTCCGGTTTTCCTCAGAAGGGTTGGCTTTATAACATCGGAAACTTACTTCTCTCACCTCGATAGCCTCTTTACAGCTCAAGTCGAACCATGAATTCTCTTTTGGTTTGATACTTTTTGTCCTATTCGGAACGAAATTTCTCATCCCGCAGAGAATAATGTTTGTAATCATTTCAGCGCTGGAGTCTACGTCACTATCGAGGAAACATAGTGACCAGTTAAAGTTACCGAAAATAATAATGCTTGATACCAACGCTTATAGACGGTCTCATGATTCTAGAAATCAAATACTAGGTCATAGAGGTTATAAATACAAAGAAATTATAAGTAAACTAATACATGCTAGTGATGATGATGATAATGATGCTAATGTAACTAAACCCTCAACAGGAAGTAGATTGATGAAATTATCAAATAAAGAAAAAGACTATATCTTTTGGGATAATCCTAATGAACTCGTAGATCGACTAAGACTTCTTATTGCTTCACATCAAGCCGGTCATAATAATCACTTTAACGAGATTGTTTCAATTATCGAAGAATTAAAAGAAGCCAACATTGTTCAATAAAAACGAAAAATGAGTGTGGATAAGTTTGGACGTATTTCAAATAGAACTCACTACATAGTTAGAATAGGGCCACGAGGAGAGAAAGGGGAGAAGGGAGAACGAGGACCTATTGGATTAAAAGGAGAAAAAGGAGAAAAAGGGTTACCAGGCCCCCCTGGTGATGGATTTGTCAAAACCAAAAATGGTGATTTTAATTTAAACTGGAAACGAATTCAAAATATTCAGGATCCAAAAGATATAAATGATGTAGCTTCAAAGAATTATGTTGATGGAGCATATAATCAACTTAGAACAGACTTTGAATTTAAAATTGAGAAAATCAAAAAAGATTTTTTTTGAGCATATCAATAGTAAAAGAAAAGAAGAAAAAGAAAAAGAAGAAGAACGAATAAGAAAATACATTCAAATTGAAGTCAAAAAAATCAATGACATGAAAATCAATTCATTTGTCAACAATTCGCTCAATACCTCAATACCTTAAAGAATTCAGTTTGATCTCCATCGTTGTAGTGTATGGTCATTTTATTTTGTTCGCGATGTCTAACATAAATTCTACTTTGATTTTAGACGATCTTTTAAAGTTCTATGAAAATTATAAACATATTATACTGGAAGAACATCAAGAGGAGATTATGAGATGTATAAATTTCCTGAGAAATTTTTATAATATATCTTCCAACAAATCTATTCATGGATGTCATTTCAACAATTGCCCATGGTCTTCAAATTTGTGTCAGGAAGGCCCCGATACATGTGCATGCGTTTTGATCGAGAATAATTTGATAAGAATAAAAACCTTGATGTTTTTATATAAGAGATTAATATAAAATATTCTTATAAAATAAATAAAAAAAAAAAATAAATAAAAGGTAAAATACTTGTGTTTTTTATTCATTCATTAAAAAGATGAGTAAAAGGGACGTTGTCAATGAACTTTACAAGCCTGCTAGAAGAAATTTCAAGAAAAGACGTGTCGTTATCAAGGGATTAGATGATTTATGGCAAGCCGATCTGGTTGAAATGGGGGTCTATTCACCTGAGAATGAAAACTATCGGTATCTTCTTACGGTAATCGATTCATTTTCTAAATTTGCCTGGACGGCTCCTATTAAAAATAAAACAGCTACTTTTGTTACTGAAGCTATGAAAAATATACTAAGAGACGGACGTATCCCGAAAAATCTACAAACAGATGATGGAAAAGAATTTTTTAATACTAATTTTCAAAATCTTATGAAACAATATCATATCAATCATTACGCTACATTTAGTGTTCTCAAAGCCTCGATTGTTGAACGATTTAATCGTACCTTAAAAACACTCATGTGGAAGGAATTTAGTGCAAATGGATCATATCGTTGGATTGATATGATTACATCATTAACTAAAACGTACAATAATTCAATACATCGTACAATAAAAATGAAACCCTCTGAAGTCAATAACACAAATGAAAAACAATTACTCTCCACAGTATATAATCATATCAAAGTTCATATTGTTCCTAAATTCAAAATTGGAGATTTCGTCAGAATAAGTAAATATAAACATGTATTTGAAAAAGGATATACACCAAATTGGACAACGGAAATTTTTAAAATATCAAAAGTACAACATACACACCCTGTTACCTATCTCTTACAAGATTTCGAAGGTCACCCTGTCAAGGGTGGTTTCTATGAGCTTCAACTACAAAAAACGAAGTTTCCTGACACTTATCTCATTGAAAAAGTACTTCAAAAGAGAAAAAATAAAATATTTGTTAAATGGCTTGGTTTTCCCTCTGAACACAACTCTTGGATATCTTCTCGTCAACTTACTCAACATACAAAATAAAAAACAAATGTTATTTTGAAAAATAAAAAAATATTTTAATATCATTTTAAAAAAATTGTACATGTTTTATTTAAGAAATATTCATATGATAAGTCTGCTTCAATGTTCTAAAGTGCAGCAAGTCCACATCAGATTTGTATTCAAGATCCTCTTTCATAAACAGTTCAACATCTCCATTACTTAGTACTCTTTCTGTTTCATATTCATGGTACTCATAGCATTTTATGCTAAGGGTACGCATATTATAATTACTATCATATGCACATCTTATTGTCAAAGCCTTCTCATCATCAAATTCCATTTTAAAATGTCTATAAAAAACATCTTTACTTTGAATTATTCCTGAGATTTCAACTTCTTTTTTAATTAAATCTTGCCTAAAATTTTCGATTGTATTTCTTCGTTGTCATATGATTGGGCTCTTTTTTTTGTTTTTTCACTCAGAGTTGGCGACAGGAGAAAAGGGGCTCTTCTGTTTTTTTTTTTTAACTTTTTTTCTTTTTTCAGAATTTTTTTACTCGTTACTCATATTTTACTCCAAACCACAAATACCGATAAGCTTTACCTCACCACACAACAACAACAAACCACATAAACCACAACAAACCATACCGCCCCCGACCACATCAAACATACCGCCGACCACAACAATCAACACCGCCAACACGCGCCACGCGCCAGCAATCACGAATTTTTTTTCTTATCTTCTTCTTCTTCAACAAACACTATCAAACACACACACACACAACAGCCAATCACAAAACCACTTTCCCCTTATCTACAAAAAAAAACCAGTAGGTACTCTCCAGAACACCAGTAGGTACTAATAAAAAAGTTCCCACGTTTTACCGTCCTACTTCCTACTGAACTTAATAGTTAGATCACAAATCAGATTTGCATAGCTGAAGGCTATGTACCGTTTATTATTATTATTATTTATAATTTATATAAATTAAAGAACAGAATAATATAATATAAAATTTCTTATTGACCGCAAACAATCGATAAAAATATAAAAAAACACAAGATGGAATTTAGTTTTTTAAATATTTAATAATTTATCGGATGCATTTCGAACTTAAAATTGAAAGTTCATCTTCAGCGCGAGTTTAATTAAACAAAATGAACGAAAACGAACAAAGCTGAAAGTGACATTTAAAACAAAAGCAACTCGCTTACAAAATTATCTTGCTTACAAGAATAACTCGCTTACTAAAATTACAATTACGTAAGTACATTAATAACATTAAAAGGAGTTAAAAAGAGATGACTCTATTGCCCCAGATTCTAAATTCATTAAATTATTTGTTGTCTGGATGAAAAAAGACTCGTAAGCATCTAACTTAGAGGGCTTATTCACTTTTTTTAAAATTTTTATGTTATCAACAATTGGTGTAACAGAGTGAGGCTCTGTGTTGTCATAACTAAATATGTGTGATGGTATCGCTTTTTGGATTTCCTTGTTGTCTATTGTTCTTTCGTGTTCCCTTGCTCTTGTCTTCAAAGCCCTTCTCGTCTGACCAATGTAAGCAGCATCGCAGTCTTTGCAAGTGATTTTATAAACACCACTCTGCTCAAGCATGGGTATAGGATCTTTTGTAGTTCCAAGAGATGAACGGAGTTTGTTGTTGTTTGTGTGTACTATTTTCATATTCGATTTCTCAAAATATTTATGTAATTTGTTTGTGACATTCGGAACGAAAGTGATAGCCACTCGTCTTTGACTAGATTTATTTGAATTTGTGTTCTGAGCGAAAAGAGTTGAAAGATTTCTTTTTCTTATTTTGTTAGATTGTTTTATTATTAATTTGTCGATTAATTGTTTGTTGTATCCGTTAATTGTAGCCAAATTAATTATATGTTCATATTCAGTTTTATAGTTGCGCAAGGAAAGTGGAAGGCGGCAGTGTCTATATACCATAGAATGGACAGCTGCTATTTTTTGTTGATGATTGCAGTACGAATCAAATGTAATTAAACGGCCAGTGGACGTAATCTTCCTATATACTGCAAATTGAACTTTACCATCAATGCGTGTTATTTTTAAATCCAAAAAAGGTAATGAATGGTCATCTTCTGATTCGAGTTCATACGTAAATTTAATACTTTCATGTATGATTTTTCTGACCAATTTTTTAATGATTATTTGTAGATTTATATTTGGTAATGTAGGCTATTTTGGTCAATTGATTTTAAATGCAAATAAAAAAACTTTATTTCATCTTCTACCCAACGTTTCGTCGTTATTCACAACTTCTTCAGGGGTTGTTTTATTGATCTTAAATTTAACATTATGAAAAAAATTTTTGTTTATTATTTTATAGGTACAATTTTTTTAGTTGGTTATTTTTAAACTTACATGTTATTTTTTTGTTGTATTTTACATTGTTTTTTGTTTTGTTTTATAACTTTTGTTTTTATTTAATTTGAAAAAAGAAAATTGATTTGAGAATATCTAAGCTATTTAATAAATTAACATTGAAAACAATAGACTAATAAATTAAAAAGACAAACATAAATTATCACAGTGTAGTTCCGATACTCATTTTATTGCTAATGCGTAGCTTACAATGGTGTTTTCACGATCTTCTTGTGTGTTCATCGTTCTTCTTAATTTTTGTTGTATGCGCAAGCTTTCAAGAGTATACCTCGTCGTCGTTCTCTTCTCTTTGTCGAGTACTCTCACATCATCGAAATTAGGTATATGGCCGCTATCAATTATGTGTTGCGATAGCCCTGTTGATGGTTTCTTCTTTTTACTTGCGATTATAGGTACTATAAGGCAAGTTATGGATTCGTGCAGAAAAAACAATTTCGAGATAACAATCACACATGACATTACGATGATGGAGAAGTCTGTCTGTCTGTCTGTCTGTTCGCGCTTCTAGAGCCTGAACGGATGGGCCGATTTGCTTCAAATTTGGTATCTAGGATTTATTTGGCCGTCCCTCGGAACATATTTTTTATTTTTGCTCTAGGCCTAAAAATAACGGCACCTGCCATACAATCGTGAAGAAAAAAATTGATTTTCTCAAAAACGGCTATAACGATTTTAATAAAACTTTCAGGATGCTATTTTTGTAAGACAATCTATCTTTTGGTTGGAAAATATTTTTCAAAATTTGTCTTATAACGGTACCTCTCATTGAACCAGTATTTTCAAATCAAATTTTCTCGTAAACTATACATTCGATTTCAATAAAATTTTGGCCACAGGAAGTCATTTATAATTTTATTAATATGGCATTTCAAATTTTTCAAAAACTTTTTTTTTTTGATTTTTTATAATTTTTTCCAAAAATAATTTTGGTTTTCGAAATATGTTGGAAACGGGTATATTGATTTTTTTTTAAGTTATTTTTTCAAATGTAAACTACAGATTGCCATATATTTGCATACCCAAATAAATTTCAAAATATTTTTTGGAAAAGTTTTTCAAAAATAACCTTTTTAAAAAAAACTGGTCGAACGATTTTCAATATTTTTTTTCCTAGATTTACGTATAGCTTCGAAATTTTATTGCATACTTTGTTTTTCCGAGAAAACTCTTAAACTAATTTAAAAAATCAAAGAATTTTCGAAATTATTTAAATTTTTTTAATAGCCATATTATGCAGCCACAATAAGCAATTGCTTATCATAAGAGCAAGTTCGTGCGACCCAGTCGTGCATTTTATTTATGTCCGCTTTGTGCTCCGTCATTCTTATACCTAGTTGTCTTTTTGTTGTTCCGATGTAAGTCAAATTGCACTTCTCCCCTTCTGTCCCACCGCAGCATACCTCATAGACAATGTTGTGTTGTTGGTTCTTTTCAATCGGAGCTTTGGTGTTCGTGAAAATGTTCCTGAGCGTAGCATTTGACTTGTATGCGTATGATGCGCTTTTTTGTTTAATAATTGAATGTAAGCTTCTACCGTCTGTTAACTTTGGAATATAGCGCATGCTGAAGTACCTGATTATGTTGTTGTTGTTATTAGTTGTTGTTGTTTTATTTATCGGGTTTGTTGTTTGATTTATTATACCCTATTCCATAGAATGGGTATATTGTATTTGGTGTGGAGTTTGTAACATAGAGAAATAATACCGTTAGGTATAGAAAAGTATATATATTGTGACTCAGAATCAAAAGCCTAGTCGATTTAGCCATGTCCGTCCGTCCGTCCGTCCGTCCGTCCGTCCGTCCGTCCGTCCGTCCGTCCGTCCGTATGTATACTCTCTAGAGGTCGCAATTTTTGAGTTAGAAAACTGAAATTTGGTATATATAATCTCTGGTTCAAGAGTAAGGCTAAGTTCTTGAACCGGTAAAATCCGCCCACAAACACGCCCACAACCGCCATTTTTGTTGAACAACCTCAATTTAATAAAATTAAATTATGTTTTTTGTACAGTTACGATAAAAGCATAACGCTAAAATTTTGCACACGTAAGCTTTAGGTAAACTTTCTTCCAATCAAATAAAAATATTTCAGTTTGGGCGTGGCTTACGCCTATTTTTCATACAAAACCATCAATAGTGTTTTTATAAAATAACAATTGTTATATTAAAGCGAAAAACATTAAATTTTGTGGGTCTTACTGGCACATTAACATCTTGTGTATGAAATCAAAAAAATTGATTTTGGGCGTGGCTGACGCCCACTTTTCATTAGAAACTATAAAAAAATTGTTTTTGTAAATAAACGGTATTTATAATGAATCCGCAAGCCAAAATTTTGCGTCTCTTAATAGAAACTAAAAGGTTTGTGTGTGAAAAGAAATTTTTGAATTTTGGGCGTGGCTTACGCCTACTTTTCATGAAAGAACGAAAAACGCAGCCTTAAGAATTTAAGGCATTTCCAATGTTTAATTTAAACCTTTTTCCTTCCGTTCGTTATTTGAGAAATATATCTCTACATTTTCTTTTGTAAATTTTTTCAATACGCCCACTTTTAAAGGCGTGATTTTGGTAAAATACCTTTGTTCAGGTAAGATTGTTTAAAAACTACTCGATTCAGCTGTAGTCGTACACATATAACTAAACACTGATCAAAGCGCAGTTAGTGCTTCAAATTTTTAAGACACGCCCCCTTTTAAGGGGCGTTTCCGTCAAAAGTCGTATAATGCATTAATTTTTTTAACGTTTTTTAACTATCGGTCGCAGTTTTGAAGTAAACAGATGAACACTTGGATTTATATTCTTTGGTTACGTAGCATAGTGTGGTCCAAGAATTGTTAAAAAAACACACATAATCGCTATTTCCATTCCAAATCTAACTTTTAAAAATTTAAGTTTTGTCGTGTTTTGTTCAAATCGATCTGCAAGAATAAAATTGAATGTCACTGAGCTCATAACAATTATGCCTTGGCAATAAAACGTTTTAACTTTGGGCGTGGCGCACTCCTTTTTTTATTGCGCCAGCACTAATTGAACATCACACCGCATAAAATTAATGTTATTGAATTTTTTTCTGTCTGCTAAAGAATTTTGTTTTTGAAACATCGGCTGTTTGCGGGAGGCAGACGCATGCACATACAAAAATATGGGGAATAGGGTATCCAACAGTTCGTTGCAAACGTACTGTAGCTCTTGTTTATGTTTTTCTTTTGGATTAGGTTGTTTATTATAAAGTTTGGATAATTATTCATTTGGAGAATGGTTTTGATTTTATTTATGTTGTCATCTATGAATTGAACGTCGCTTATATCTAGTATTTTGTTTATGAAATTTGTTGCTGTGTTAATTTTTTGTGAATATGGTTGTGTCGATAAATAATTGATCATTCTTCCTGACGATGTAGGTTTTGAGTACCAATTAAAGATAATTTTATTATTATTTCGGTGCATTTTAACGTCTAAGTAGGGTAAGCTTTTATTTTGTTCTATTTCTATTGTAAATTGTATTTTTGTGTGATAATTATTGAGTGTATTTAGTATTGTTTCTTTATCTCTTTCTTTTATTATGGCAAATATATCGTCTACATACTTAGAAATGTGTCTAATATTTATGTTTTTTTCTTTTAATTTTTGTTTTGCATTATCAAGAAGGTCATCGAGTATTATATCTGCTATTGTAGGAGATAAGGGGTTTCCCATCGGCATACCAAAGGTTTGATTAAAAAGTTTATTTTCATATTGGAAATAGTTATTTTCTTTTAGACAGAATTCTAACATTCTTAGGAACTGTTTTTTGGGGATATTTGTGAATTTTTCTATTGTTGTCCAGTTTTTCATTATTATTTTTATGGCAAGGTAGGTGGGTATATTGGTGAATAATGAGATGACATCAAATGAAACGAGTTTATCGTCTTCGTCTAAAATTATGTCCTGTAATTTTTGTTTAAGTTCGTAGCAGTTTTTGACGTTGTATTTGTCGGAGATAATGTTTTTCAAAATATCACCCATATATTTTGACATTTGGTAACAAGGTACATTTGAAGAGGAAGAAATTGGTCTCAGTGGGAGATTGGTTTTATGGATTTTTGGTAGTCCATATAATCTTGGTGCTGTTGCTGCAGATGAATATAATTTGTTTTTTTGGCATTGGTCTATGTGATTGCTTTTAAAAAGATCATTTACGATTTCATTATTAATTTTTTGTAGTTTATGAGTTGGATCTGTTCTTATTGTTTTGTAAGTGTTTCTGTCTTCTAATAGTTCATTTATTTTATTATTATAATCTTCCTTGTACATTATTACTGTTTTATTTCCTTTGTCAGCTTTTGTTATTATTATTTTATTTTTATGTGCGTGTAGAAATTTTTGTGTTTTTTGGTATACTTTTAGAATGAATTTTTCCACTGTAGTGTTTTTTATATTTCTCTTATAATCAATAACTTTGTGTGCAATTGTTGATCTGGCTATTTCTTTTTCTCTTTCGTTTTCTATTGTTCTAATACTTTGTTCTACGTCTGCAATTATGTGTATGGGTGAAAAGTTTTCATTGTTAATGGGTATTGCAAATTTTTCTCCTAAACAGAGAAGCCATTTAATCTCTGTTGGAAATTGAATATCAGTTTTGTTAACAAACCACTCTTCATTAAATATTATTCCCATATTGTAAATGAGAGTTTCTTTGAGTTTTGAAATTTTAAAAATATGAGTTTGTTTTATGAGTGTTTCTATTTCGTTGTACATAAAGTTTTGTTTCATAGTGAATGTATTGTATTCTGTTTCATTTATAAGAGATCGCATTTTGTTATTTGTGTGAAATATGTTGTTGCCTACTGTGTTGATGGATGTGTTAGTTTGTTTGATTTCTAGGTTTAGAATTTTTTTATGAAATTTATATTCAATGTTAGTTAATTGTTTATGTATTTGTTGAGTTATGAAATTATTTTTTATTTTAGATGTTGTATTTGTGATATGTTTTGGTATTATTCCATACTCTCTACATTTTAGTAAAAATTTAAGTCTCTCTTTTAGTTTGATTAGCCTTCTCTTCTGTTTACTGTAATGTTTTAATGTAATGCATGTTTCTATGTCGTATTTAATTTTAATGTGTTCGAAAAATTTTCACCCATACACATAATTGCAGACGTAGAACAAAGTATTAGAACAATAGAAAACGAAAGAGAAAAAGAAATAGCCAGATCAACAATTGCACACAAAGTCATTGATTATAAGAGAAATATAAAAAACACTACAGTGGAAAAATTCATTCTAAAAGTATACCAAAAAACACAAAAATTTCTACACGCACATAAAAATAAAATAATAATAACAAAAGCTGATAAAGGAAATAAAACAAAAATAATGTACAAGGAAGATTATAATAATAAAATAAATGAACTATTAGAAGACAGAAACACTTACAAAACAATAAGAACAGATCCAACTCATAAACTACAAAAAATTAATAATGAAATCGTAAATGATCTTTTTAAAAGCAATCACATAGACCAATGCCAAAAAAACAAATTATATTCATCTGCAGCAACAGCACCAAGATTATATGGACTGTCTAAAAGAAAATAACTATTTCCAATATGAAAATAAACTTTTTAATCAAACCTTTGGTATGCCGATGGGAAACCCCTTATCTCCTACAATAGCAGATATAATACTCGATGACCTTCTTGACAATGCAAAACAAAAATTAAAAGAAAAAAACATAAATATTAGACACATTTCTAAGTATGTAGACGATATATTTGCCATAATAAAAGAAAGAGATAAAGAAACAATACTAAATACACTCAATAATTATCACACAAAAATACAATTTACAATAGAAATAGAACAAAATAAAAGCTTACCCTACTTAGACGTTAAAATGCACCGAAATAATAATAAAATTATCTTTAATTGGTACTCAAAACCTACATCGTCAGGAAGAATGATCAATTATTTATCGACACAACCTAATTCACAAAAAATTAACACAGCAACAAATTTCATAAACAAAATACTAGATATAAGCGACGTTCAATTCATAGATGACAACATAAATAAAATCAAAACCATTCTCCAAATGAATAATTATCCAAACTTTATAATAAACAACCTAATCCAAAAGAAAATAAATCAAACAACAAACCCGATAAATAAATACCAAAAATCCATAAAACCAATCTCCCACTGAGACCAATTTCTTCCTCTTCAAATGTACCTTGTTACCAAATGTCAAAATATATGGGTGATATTTTGAAAAACATTATCTCCGACAAATACAACGTCAGAAACTGCTACGAACTTAAACAAAAATTACAGGACATAATTTTAGACGAAGACGATAAACTCGTTTCATTTGATGTCATCTCATTATTCACCAATATACCCACCTACCTTGCCATAAAAATAATAATGAAAAACTGGACAACAATAGAAAAATTCACAAATATCCCCAAAAAACAGTTCCTAAGAATGTTAGAATTCTGTCTAAAAGAAAATAATTATTTCCAATATGAAAATAAACTTTTTAATCAAACCTTTGGTATGCCGATGGGAAACCCCTTATCTCCTACAATAGCAGATATAATACTCGATGACCTTCTTGACAATGCAAAACAAAAATTAAAAGAAAAAAACATAAATATTAGACACATTTCTAAGTATGTAGACGATATATTTGCCATAATAAAAGAAAGAGATAAAGAAACAATACTAAATACACTCAATAATTATCACACAAAAATACAATTTACAATAGAAATAGAACAAAATAAAAGCTTACCCTACTTAGACGTTAAAATGCACCGAAATAATAATAAAATTATCTTTAATTGGTACTCAAAACCTACATCGTCAGGAAGAATGATCAATTATTTATCGACACAACCTAATTCACAAAAAATTAACACAGCAACAAATTTCATAAACAAAATACTAGATATAAGCGACGTTCAATTCATAGATGACAATATAAATAAAATCAAAACCATTCTCCAAATGAATAATTATCCAAACTTTATAATAAACAACCTAATCCAAAAGAAAATAAATCAAACAACAAACCCGATAAATAAAACAACAACAACTAATAACAACAACAACATAATCAGGTACTTCAGCATGCGCTATATTCCAAAGTTAACAGACGGTAGAAGCTTACATTCAATTATTAAACAAAAAAGCGCATCATACGCATACAAGTCAAATGCTACGCTCAGGAACATTTTCACGAACACCAAAGCTCCGATTGAAAAGAACCAACAACACAACATTGTCTATGTGGTATGCTGCGGTGGGACAGAAGGGGAGAAGTGCAATTTGACTTACATCGGAACAACAAAAAGACAACTAGGTATAAGAATGACGGAGCACAAAGCGGACATAAAAAAGAAGAAACCATCAACAGGACTATCGCAACACATAATTGATAGCGGCCACCGGCCATATACCTAATTTCGATGATGTGAGAGTACTCGACAAAGAGAAGAGAACGACGACGAGGTATACTCTTGAAAGCTTGCGCATACAACAAAAATTAAGAAGAACGATGAACACACAAGAAGATCGTGAAAACACCATTGTAAGCTACGCATTAGCAATAAAATGAGTATCGGAACTACACTGTGATAATTTATGTTTGTCTTTTTAATTTATTAGTCTATTGTTTTCAATGTTAATTTATTAAATAGTTTAGATATTCTCAAATCAATTTTCTTTTTTCAAATTAAATAAAAACAAAAGTTATAAAACAAAACAAAAAACAATGTAAAATACAACAAAAAAATAACATGTAAGTTTAAAAATAACCAACTAAAAAAATTGTACCTATAAAATAATAAACAAACATTTTTTTCATGATGTTAAATTTAAGATCAATAAAACAACCCCTGAAGAAGTTGTGAATAACGACGAAACGTTGGGTAGAAGATGAAATAAAGTTTTTTTATTTGCATTTAAAATCAATTGACCAAAATAGCCTACATTACCAAATATAAATCTACAAATTAATACTTTCATATCTGCTATTCAAGGTGTTTAAGACAGATTCAACATTTTCTTTTTTAACAACTGCAAAAGTATCATCAACGTAACGCCACCATATGCGGGAGAGGAGGCCTTCTTTTTGCAACTCAGTTTCAAAGTTGGACATAAACGCTTCTGCGACCAAAGGTGATAAACTGTTTCCCATACTGCAACCAAGGTCATTGCTGTAAAATTGATTCCTGAATTGAAACGAATTATATGTCATGCATTTCTCCATGGCATTAATAAATGCGTTTATGTGTTCATTAGAAACTGCTTTATGAACAAGATGTTCTTTGATGACTTTTATTGCAATATCTATAGGAACACTAGGGAAGAGAGCTGTGACGTCAAACGAAATTAGTGTCTCATCTTCCTCTATTTCAATGTCCTTAATTTTATCTGCGAACTCAAAACTATTTTTCACTGTGAAACCTTGAAATGGAAGATATTGTTTTAGTTCAGCCACTAGCCATTTTGATATGTTGGCAAACGGAGAGCTTACACACGAAACGATCTTACGCATTTTATATCCAGCTTTATGAACCTTTGGTAAACCGTACATCAGAGGAACTTTTGGGTTTGAAATACGCAGACGAAATCTATTTACATTAAAAACTTTATTTAAATCATCAATCACGAAGCGGGAATCGTTTATCTTTTATTCAGTGGTGATCTCCTAGAAACCTTAAAATTGTCTTCTTGGATAGATGTGAGCATCCTTTCGTCATATTCATTTTTGTTCATGACAATAACCTGGTTACCTTTATCGGCTTTCATTAGAAAACATCTCGTTTTTTAAGTTTTGAGAGAGCATCGTTCCACTTTAACGTATCTTTGTCATTGTGCTTTAAGTTTAGTTTTTGTTTTTTAATCACAGCAGAGGCACAATCTCTGATTTCTTTTTGATATCAAACGATTTAAACTGTATAGATGATTCAATATCCGCTACAAGATCCACAAAAGGAGGTACAAGTGGTTTAACAGTAAAGTTCAAGCCTCTGTTCAAGAGTTCTAACTCAATATCACTGAAAACTTCATCTGATAAATTCACAACTAAATTGTCTACTTTTTCAATATGAGGTTTCTGTTGAGGTCGAAACTCTGTTATTAAATCACAAAGTTTTTTATTTTGTTTCTCTCTTTTTTTTTGAAAATGTTGTCACATCGAAAAAAGACCGCAGATTGTTGCTGTATAAAGACTTTAAACATATGGTCATCCAAGTTTTTAGTCATCTTTAAATGCAAATGGTATGTTTCAAGTTCCAATTTATCGAGGCGACTGTTATGATAGTTGATTTCAAATTTAAGCCAGGATCTTTTGGCTAAACAAACTACTTTGTCAGTGCGATGATTTTTAATGGCGCAGACTACTTGGATGAATTTTGGAAATACGTTTTTGGCTTTACATTCTTCCAAGAAAATAATATCAGCTTTAATTCGCTTCACTTTTGTTAATAAACGCGAATAAACGTTCAAGTCTTGATTGAAAATCATTGTTATTTATAAAAATTATATTCGATTTTTAATCACCGAAAATAAAATGAACGTGATTTTGTGGTCGTTATAATTAAAGAACAGAATAATATAAAATTTCTTATTGGCCGCAAACAATCGATAAAAATATAAAAAAACACAAGATGGAATTTAGTTTTTTAAATATTTAATAATTTATCGGATGCATTTCGAACTTAAAATTGAAAGTTCATCTTCAGCGCGAGTTTAATATTTAATTAAACAAAATGAACGAAAACGAACAAAGCTGAAAGTGACATTTAAAACAAAAGCAACTCGCTTACAAAATTATCTTGCTTACAAGAATAACTCGCTTAGTAAAATTACAATTACATAAGTACATTAATAACATTAAAAAGAGTTAAAAAGAGATGACTCTATTGCCCCAGATTCTAAATTCATTAAATTATTTGTTGTCTGGATGAAAAAAGACTCGTAAGCATCTAACTTAGAGGGCTTATTCACTTTTTTTAAAATTTTTATGTTATCAACAATTGGTGTAACAGAGTGAGGCTCTGTGTTGTCATAACTAAATATGTGTGATGGTATCGCTTTTTGGATTTCCTTGTTGTCTATGGTTCTTTCGTGTTCCCTTGCTCTTGTCTTCAAAGCCCTTCTCGTCTGTCCAATGTAAGCAGCATCGCAGTCTTTGTGAGAATGGGTATAATCAGGGTTTTGACGAGCATAGAACGAGTTTTTATAGGAGTGAAATATTGAGCCGCTCGCAAAGAACGTAATGCCCCAAAAGTCTTACCAACAATGGAATTTATGTGGTTATCCCATGTTAAGTTACGATTGAAGGTTATTCCTAGATTTTTTGCCGTCTCAACGAATTCTATCGGGACATTATTCATTACTATTCGGGGGAAAGTAAGAAAGATCAAGAGGAGTTCGTGAAATAATTAAGCATTTAGTTTTTGTTGAATTAAGTAGAAGCCTATTTGATCCAGACCATTTTTGAATACGTTCAAGATCTTCATTTATGCATTCTGTATAATGTTCAATAAGACCCAATGGGCAACTTAAATACAGCTGCACATCATCGGCGTACATACATAGCTAAGAGGCAATATTTTATGTAAGTTGGAAGAGAGTTAATGTACAGGGAAAACAGTAAGGGGCCCAAGATAGACCCTTGCGGAACTCCTTTAACATTTGGAAGAACATTTGATAAAGATCCATTATTTTCTACAGCTTGTGATCTACCTGTAAGATAAGAAAATATTAATTTGACTGCTGTTGTCGAGAAATTAAACTCATTGACAAGTTTTTCACACAAAGCTGTGTGATCTACTGAATCAAACGCTTTCGAAAAATCTAACAGGATTAGAAATGAAACATGATCCTTGTCCATTGATTGTCGTAAATCTTCAATAACATTAATTAAGGCGGTAACACAGCTATGTTTTTTCCGGAATCCAGATTGCATTGGAGAGATTAATTTATTGAGAGCCAGAAAGGTATTCATCTGTTTCTGAATAAGTCTTTCAAAAACCTTAGATAAAAAAGACAAAAGAGCAATCGGCCTAAACTCAACACCTTTAGAATTTTTAGGGATAGGGAAAATTTTGGCTAGCTTCCATTGCTTAGGATAATCACCCGACATGATGATTAAGTTAAAAATATGAGTTAAATGTGGCAGAAGGATAGGCAAAAGAATTTTGAGAAACGAAGGGTGCATTTCGTCGAGACCCACGGCTTTAGATTTGATTGAAAGGATAGACTCAACAATGTCCACGCTCTCAACGTACATAAAACTGAAACTGAAACCAGAAACTGATCTCGATGGTGTAGTTTCAGTTCTTAAATGATTATTAGACTGTGAAACATAGGTTGAAGTAGAGGCACTAACAAACTGTTCATTAAGCACGTTTTTATCAATATCGCAGCTCAGCGTTGATTTAGTTTTGCATAAGCCAAAGTTGCGCAGATTCACCCATAATTTACGACCTCCCAGCGAAGTATTAAGACGACTGGAGAAGGCTTGGCTTTTAACTTTTCTTATCTCCATCACAACCTTATTTCGTAGCAAACAGTAAGTGCGTCGAAGTTCTGGAAGTCGATATCGTATCCAAGCCTTATATGTAAGATCTCGCTGCACAATTAAAGCACGGATATTAATGGTAAACCATGGTGGATTTTTATGATCTGTGACTTTTGTTCGTACCTGAACGAAATTATCATACAGCACTTTCACATTTTTGTTAAGAAATTCGACTTGTTGTTCGGGGGAGGGCATGTTATAGATAGCAGCCCAGTTTATGATTCTAGCGTTCTCCACTAAAGCTTCATTATCGATATTTCTAAAGTCCCGGAATTGAAAACTAAGAGAAACATTCAAGGCATCGAAGTCAAAAGTCAAGAAAATTAAGTCATGCCTTGAGAAAGCTGGGGCAGGGAGTTGATCGTAGAGCAGAACCTTATTCATGTCAGTCACCCAGAACAAGTCTAACAACGTTGAACTTTGATTAGTGAAGTGAGTAGAAAGAGTAGTTTTAACGGACCGCAAATTAAATATACTTAACCCATCTGACAGATCATTTTGAACCAACAAATTGTTATTAAAGTCCCCGCACAAAATTAAATCTGGACATGCCAAAGACAAATCTTCGAGTAATGTCAATAATGGCGAAAAATGTATGCTTCTGTTTGGTCTATAAACGGAACCTCCAAGAAGTATATTTTGCAATCCTACTATATCCACAAACACATATTCAATTTCACTGCCCAATTCAGAACAACAACGGAGTTTGCACTTTATATCACCTCTGACGAATATAGCCACACCCCATAACGACTAGCCCTGTCATATCTAAACGGTCTGTGATATCCTCTTAATGAGCACAAATTGTCATTGATGGTTTTGGATAACCAGGTTTCGGAGACACAAACAACCTCAATACCGGAGTCTTCAAAAATATCACGGAATTCATCAATCTTGGGTAATAAACTTTGGGCGTTAAGATGACAAACTCTTAACCCTTCCTTTTGCTTACACAAAACCCTTACCATCGAACGCAGCCCGTTAAAACTATTCATGGCGAAATTCGATTTAAAATATTCCGAATAAGGTGAAGCCAAGAAAACAGAAAAACTAGGAAAAAAGACGCCTTATCAAAATCAAATGCAGTAAAACAGGGAAAAAAAAGCAGCGAACAACAAATTCAAATAAAAAAAAAAGATAATAATTTAATATATAAGAAGAAAATTATTGACGAAATTCAACAAAATTAAATAGAGCTTTATGTAAGTACTAGCCTTTACCCGCGGCTTCGCTCGCGTTTCAGCTGATCAAGAAGTAGACTGTAGCTTTAGGAGTATAGTCTATCGTAATCTAGCTTCTTCTTCTTTTATAGCTTTATAATTTAATACCTTCATTTAACCGTGATAAAAAGTAGCCAATATGCTATAATCTATATGTTTACTAAAATTCACTCAGATGAGTTCAGCCGTTCTGGTGTAATTTAAAAAATTAAAACAAATCTTTCCCACGGGAACCATACATTTTATTGGGATAAAAAGCAGCAAATATGCTATTCCAGACTATAAGCTATCTCTGTGCTAAATGTCATTCAGATCCGTTTAGCCGTTCTGGTGTGATTTCAAAAATTAAAACAAATCTATCCCACGGGAACCATACATTTTACCGGAATAAAAAGTAGCCAATATGCTATTCCAGACTATAATCTATCTCTGTGCTAAATTTCACTCAGATGAGTTCAGCCATTCTGGTGTAATTTCAAAAATTAAAACATATCTATCCCAAGGGAACCATACATTTTACCGGGATAAAAAGTCGCAAATATGCTATTCCAGACTATAATAAATCTCTGTGCTAAATTTCATTCAGATCCGTTTAGCCATTCTGGTGATTTCAAAAATTAAAACAAATCTATCCCACGCGAACCATACGTGTTACGGGAATAAAAGGTAGCCAATATGCTATTCCAGACTATAATCTATCTCTGTGCTAAATTTCATTCAGATCCGTTCAGCCAGTCTGGTGTGATTTCAAAAATTAAAACAAATCTTTCTCACGGGAACCATACATTTTACCGGGATAAAAAGTAGCCGATATGCTATTCCAGACTATAATCTATCTCTGTGCTAAATTTCATTCAGATGAGTTCAGCCATTCTGGTGTAATTTCAAAAATTAAAACAAATCTATCCCACCGGGAACCATACATTTTACAGGGATAGAAAGTAGCCAATATGCTATTCCAGACTATAATCTATCTCTGTGCTAAATTTCATTCAGATCCGTTCAGCCATTCTTGTGTAATTTCAAAAATTAAAATAAATCTATCCTACGGGAACCATACATTTTACAGGGATAGAAAGTAGCCAATATGCTATTCCAGACTATAATCTATCTCTGTGCTAAATTTCATTCAGATCCGTTCAGCCATTCTGGTGTGATTTCAAAAATTAAAACAAATCTATCCCACGTGAACCATAAATTTTACCGGGATAAAAAGTAACCAATATGCTATTCCAGACTATAATCTTCATTCAGATGAGTGCAGCCATTTTTGTGTAATTTCAAAAACTAAAACAAATCTATCGCACGGGAACCAGACATTTTACCGGAATAAAAAGTTACCAATATGCTATTCCAGACTATAATCTACCTCTGTGCTAAATTTCATTCAGATCCGTTCAGCTAGTCTGGTGTGATTTCAAAAATTAAAACAAATCTTTCCAACGACAACCATATATTTTACCGGAATAAAAAGTAGCCAATATGCTATTCCAGACTATAATCTATCTCTGTGCTAAATTTCATTCAGATGAGTTCAGCCATTTTTGTGTAGTTTCAAAAACTTAAACAAATCTATCCCACGGGAACCATACATTTTACCGGGATAAAAAGTAGCCAATATGCTATTCCAGACTATAATCTATCTCTGTGCTAAGTTTCATTTAGATGAGTTCAGCCATTCTGGTGTAATTTCAAAAATTAAAATAAATCTATCCCACGGGAACCATACATTTTACAGGGAAAGAAAGTAGCCAATATGATATTCCAGACTATAATCTATATCTGTGCTAAATTTCATTCAGATCCGTTCAGCCATTCTGGTGTGATTTCAAAAATTAAAACAAATCTATCCCACGGGAACCATATATTTTACCGGGATAAAAAGTAGCCAATATGCTATTCCACACTATAATCTATCTCTGTGCTAAATTTCATTCAGATGAATTCAGCCATTTTTGTGTGATTTCAAAAACTAAAACAAATCTATTACACGGGAACCCTACACTTTACCGGGATAAAAAGTAGCCAATATGCTATTCAAGACTATAATCTATCTCTGTGCCAAATTTCATTCAGCCATTCTGGTGTGATTTCAAAAATTAAAACAAATCTAGCCCACGGGAACCTTACATTTTACCGGGAAAAAAAGTAGCCAATATGCTATTCCAGACTATAATCTATCTCTGTTTCAAAAACTAAAACAAATCTATCCCACGGGAACCATACATTTTATCGGGATAAAAAGAAGCCAATATGCTATTCCAGACTATAGTCTATCTCTGTGCTAAATTTCATTCAGATCCGTTCAGCCAGTCTGGTGTGATTTCAAAAATTAAAACAAATCTATACCACCGGGAACCATACATTTTACAGGGATAGAAAGTAGCCAATATGCTATTCCAGACTATAATCTATCTCTGTGCTAAATTTCATTCAGATCCTTTCAGCCATTCTTGTGTAATTTCAAAAATCAAAATAAATCTATACTACGGGAACCATACCTTTTACAGGGATAGAAAGTAGCCAATATGCTATTTCAGACTATAATCTATCTCTGTGCTAAATTTCATTCAGATCCGTTCAGCCATTCTGGTGTGATTTCAAAAATTAAAACAAATCTATCCCACGGGAACCATACATTTTACCGGGATAAAAAGTAACCAATATGCTATTCCAGACTATAATCTATCTCTGTGCTAAATTTCATTCAGATGAGTACAGCCATTTTTGTGTAATTTCAAAAACTAAAACAAATCTATCGCACGGGAACCAGACATTTTACCGGAATAAAAAGTAGCCAATATGCTATTCCAGACTATAATCTTTCTCTGTGCTAAATTTCATTCAGATCCGTTCAGCCAGTCTGGTGTGATTTCAAAAATTAAAACAAATCTTTCCAACGACAACCATACATTTTACCGGAATAAAAAGTAGCCAATATGCTATTCCAGACTATAATCTATCTCTGTGCTAAATTTCGTTCAGATGAGTTCAGCCATTTTTGTGTAGTTTCAAAAACTAAAACAAATCTATCCCACGGGAACCATACATTTTACCGGGATAAAAAGTAGCCAATATGCTATTCCAGACTATAATCTATCCTTGTGCTAAATTTCACTCAGATGAGTTCAGCCATTCTGGTGTGATTTCAAAAATTAAAACAAATCTATCCCATGGGAACCATACATTTTACCGGGATAAAAAGTAGCCAATATGCTATTCCAGACTATAATCTATCTCTGTGCTAAGTTTCATTTACATGAGTTCAGCCATTCTGGTGTAATTTCAAAAATTAAAATAAATCTATCCCACTATAATCTATCTCTGTGCTAAATTTCATTTAGATGAATTCAGCCATTTTTGTGTAATTTCAAAAACTAAAACAAATCTATCCCACGGGAACCATACATTTTACCGGGATAAAAAGTAGCCAATATGCTATTCCAGACTATAATCTATCTCTGTGTCAAATTTCATTCAGATCCGTTCAGCCATTTTGGTGTTATTTCAAAAATTAAAACAAATCTTGCCCACGGGAACCTTACATTTTACCGGGATAAAAAGTAGCCAATATGCTATTCCAGACTATAATCTATCTCTGTGCTAAATTTCATCCAGATGAGTTCAGCCATTCTGGTGTTATTTCAAAAATTAAAATAAATCTATCCCACGGGAACCATACATTTTACAGGGATAGAAAGTAGCCAAAATGCTATTCCAGACTATAATCTATCTCTGTGCTAAATTTCATTAAGATCCGTTCAGCCATTCCGGTGTGATTTTAAAAATTAAAACAAATCTATCCCACGGGAACCATACATTTTACCGGGATAAAAAGTAACCAATATGCTATTCCAGACTATAATCTATATCTGTGCTCAGATCCGTTTAGCCGTTCTGGTGTTAGATAGCAACAAACATCCAAACATCCAAACATCCAAACATCGTAACTTTCACATCTATAATATTAGTAGGATGAAAAAGAGAAATTAATTTAACAAAATAATTAAGAAGGAAAAAAAAAATAAAAAATAAAATAAAAAATAAAAGATATATATAAATTCCTATTCAACTATGCTAATTCGGCATCCCTTGATCTGGCAATTTCTTCTAGAGTCATCAAAGAGTCCACACTAGTAGCTTCATCAGTAAGATTTCGTTTAATATAAACAATTCCGCGCAAGGTGTACACCGAAGTCAAGGATTGTTTTCTTTTCAAACTGAGGGCCTGCTCAAATAAGTTCTTGTTGTTTTTCGTTAAGCTCTCTCGCAGGTAAATTAAATTACCCCCTCCTGCCCGATTGGAATTAGACAATCCAATATCTTCCAACGAAAGTTGTTTGTTGTGAGTTTTTTAAATATAGCAATAGATCGCAACACAAAATTTTTATCGTACGGCGCGCGTGTTAAATTTTATCAAGATTGCCGAGTTGAGTGTGTTGTTTTTTGCTCGTGTTCCTGGCTTCGGTGTACACCGTGTACACCGAATCAAGATTGCCGAGTTGAGTGTGTTATTTTTTGCTCGTGTTCGATAAATATTACGAAGAGAAGGCGTCTCAATTTTGATATTGCGGCATAATGAATTGAATAAAGTGTTTAAGTTTTCGTTTGCGAGGTACGGAACTCCAAATAAAAAGCGTCACAAGCAACCATATGATTTTCTTGATGGTTCAAAGAGTTGTAGACAGTTTTCAATTCATTTTTGGTACGGCTTAATTCATCACGCATAGTACAGATTTCAGGTGTTTGATCGGAGTGAAATTGCATTTTTGAGAATGCTGATTTAAGTGAAGTCATGTCAGATTTGATTGCGGCGAATTCAGAAGAATTAATTATCTGAGATGGTTCTAAATATGTCACTCTATTGCTTATATCGGAAATGCTTTCTTTAAGTTCATTTATTTCGCGTGCAAGTTGATCTTTTATATTTTGCTCGGACTGTGAAATTTTTCCTGATAAAAGCATAATAATTGACTCACTCTGTTTTTTTTAAACATTCGTCCATCTTTTCCCACATTGTTTCATTATTATCGAGTTGTTTTTGCGCGATTTTGCGGGGATGAGAGCGGTCAGGATCGGTGTTTGAAATATATGGCGCTGGTGTTGGTGTGTGGGAGGAGGAGATGTTTCGTTTCGGATTCGGTGACATGTCGGTGTTGTGTGAGTGAGTAATTATGTGGGTGCGTATATGAAGAATATAGACAAAGAAGAATCTATTTTGAAAATGGCACACTACTTCTGAAAGTATTTCCTTTTTTCTTTGAAAATAATAGGGCGATTTAGTTAAATTCAAACACAAATTACACTGTTCGATAGAGGTGCACTTATTGTTTATTTTTAGTCAAATTGTGGAATTTAATTCAGAAAAGTTCACGAGATATAACGACACAATTGCCAGCAAAAAAGACTATGTCTAGTGGGTATGTTCCATTTTTATCATCAGAAATTCGTTTTCTAACCCTTTCCCAGCTAAATCAGGAGTCCCACAAGACAGCCATCCGGGTCCGTTACTGTTTGTACTATAGCTATAAATGACGTAACTTCGTGTATTCATTCTAGTGAGATCCTTGTTTTCGCTGATGACATGAAAATTTTCAAATCTATTAACTCAGCTAATGACCGCATAGAATTCCAAGCTGACATCGACAGATTTGCTATCTGGTGTAGCAAGAATTGTATTAGCCTGAATCCAGCGAAATGTCAGACACTGACATTTTCAAGGAAACGGTTACCAAGTACACACGGCTATTACGTTTCACAACAAGTTTTGCATCGCGTTTTTAGTTTTAAAGATCTGGGAGTAAACTTCATCCCAAACTTGAATTTCACGGAACACATCAACTTAATTGTTAAAAAAGCTAATTCCATGTTGGGGTTTGTTAAAAGATGGTCGAAGGAATTTCAAAATCCTTATGTTACCCTAGCTTTATTATATAACTGTTATGTTGGCCCCTATCTAGAATATGCATCACAGGTATGGTCTCCTTTCTACGAAGTTCATAAGTCTAGGATAGAGGCAGTTAGGCGTAATTTTATTCGATTCGCTTTAAAAGGTCTCTTCTGTGCAGATCCATACAACCTCCCACCTTACGAACACCGGATTCAACTTCGACAGATTCAAACTTTGTCACAAAGGCGTATTAACAATGATATTATTTTTATTCACCAACTTTTAACGGCATCTTTGGACTCACCCGATCTTCTATCATTTGTAGGCTTTAACTATCGCAGAGGGGCTCATCATCTTCGTAGATTAGAGCTATTGTATTGTCCCCAACACCGTATAATTATGGCATGAATGAACCTCTTACCGGCATGTGCAAACTTTTCCACTCAAATAAAAGTAGATTTTTTAGATTTAAATGATTTTATTATTATTACATAAAAAGCAAATTACAATTATAAATTAACAAAAAAATCAATAAAGCATGGCTGTGCCGTCTGCCTGATTGACGAAAGTTTACATTATTCAACTTTGTATTTACATTTATGGTCAATAAACGCATATTGTTTGATCAGTATAATATATATAGTTTTTGTAGTAAATTCTTTTTGACTATTGCCGTTGAAATTAGAAGTTGCCCATGAGAATCCTTTCTCTATATTCGAGTGCAATTTTACAATATTGATAAAGTTTTGGAACATTGATCTCATTTAAAAGCACAATTATTTGTTCGTTTGATAGGTAGTCGCTGCCGAAAATACTCCGTCTAGTCTCGCTCATAATTGGACACCTTCCCACAAAATGATAGATGTCCTCTCGTTCCTCCGTATTACAGATACCACATATTAAAGGTAGATCTTGCCTGTGTGGAATATAGTTGAGTCTTAAGAGTTCGCCTCTCAGTCGAAACATAGTCGCTATTTCGTCAATACTGCAATTATCTCTGAAATAATTCCTTTGGCACAAATTATGATTTAACTGGCTGTAAAGCATCCTGTGCAACGAGCCTGAAGCCTCTTCTAGTAGTCTCGTTCTAGTCAGCTCATCAAGGCGTCTGATGAGTTCATAGAGTTTGGGTTGCCAACAATCAAGCTCTTCGATATCCAAGATCAACTCCACACCGCTTTCCTGAGCTAAGTCCATCCATTCTTTATACCATCCTGTTTGACTTTGGAATGCTTGTACTGCAACTTTTCTTGGTAATCTGTGGTTTGGCATTTTTAAGACTCTGATAATGTAGTCCACTTGCAGTTTAAGAGTCTTAATAAATAGAGGTGACAGTCCAGTTTCCAGCAATATCATGTAATTGGGCGAGTTAGGTGGTAAGCGAAATATTCTTTTTATATAGAATCTAAGGAGTTTCTCAACAGTCTCATATTTTTTCCTCCCCATACCTGTGCTGCATAAAGTAAAACTGATTCTGCTACAGCTTCAAAGACTCTGAATTTGCTACTATGTGCAATGTTCTTATTATTAAAACAATTTTTCCATGCCACGTTAATTGCTGTTTTAGATTGTAAAAGTTTATCTTGAAGATGTCTCTCCATATTCAGATTCTTAGTTAAGTATACTCCAAGGTATTTATATTCCTTTACAACCTCTACCATCTGCCCATTAAAATTCCATTTTTCGTTGGAGCATGGTCCACCACCACCCTTTTTAAATACCATTACTTTCGATTTGCTTAGGTTAACTGAAAGTTTCCATTGCTCGCAGTACACTGCAGTCTTGTTCATCATTAGTTGCAACGATTCAGGTGAGTACGCCAACATCACTATGTCGTCTGCGAATAGAAGTGCTTTGATCATAATACCTGCGTGCTCTATTCCTCCTGGCAAATTATCCGTAAGGTCTTCTATGTAAAGAGCAAACAAACTTGGGCTGAGCGTACATCCTTGCCTAACTCCAGTCTGTGTATGAAACCATTCTGATATTTCTTGTCCATTCCACACCGCTGCCCTGGTATCCTCATACAGACTTTATATCAACTTTCCGAACTTGAGTGACATACCTAGTCCATACATTTTGTACATAAGCGCCCTTCGGTCTACCGTATCAAATGCTGCCCTCAAGTCCACAAAAAATGCATAAAGTTTTCTATTTCTTGCGAGAAATGAGTTTGCAATGCTGTTTAGCACAAAAATGTGGTCTATTGTGGAATACCCTGCTCTAAAACCTGCCTGATATTCCTTCAATAGATTGTTGCTCGTGATCCACTCTTTCAGACGTGTATGTAGTATCACTAAAAATATTTTATATGATGCATTCAAAAATGAAATACCACGATAATTTGCCGGATCAGCAAGAGAACCTTTCTTAAAAATTGGAAAAATAAGAGCCTCCTTAAACTCTTGCGGAATCACTCCATGCTCAAAAATGTCGTTAAACACGTTAGTGAGAGTTTTACTGAGTTCACTTGTTCCATACTTGTATAATTCTGCTGGTATCCGATCCGATCCCGCTGCTTTTCCATCCTTCAGGCTATTTAAGGCTTCCATCACTTCTCCCTCAGTTATTGGAGCTTCCAGAATATTATTGTAATACCCAGGAATAGCATACTGTAGTACCATAGAATTGCTATTGGTGGGACTAAGAAGTTTATTAAAATAAGTCTGTAGTACACTTGGGCTTAGATTTTTGTTTATCGTATATTTAGTCCCGTTGCATTTCCGTACCATACTCCAAAACTCTGATGAATTTTTTGTGAGTGCCAACTTTCGTGCTTCTGATTCAAAAAATATTTTCTTTTTTTCCTTACATATATTTTTAAATTTAGCATTTGCTTCCATATAAAGCATTTTAATCCGGTCTTCGCTGTTTTTTCGGAATTCTCTAAGCCATGCGTAAGATATGTTTCTTGCCTTCATACATTCTTTATCAAACCAGGGCTCTTTAAACTTTGTTGTTGCACCATGTTGAGCATGATATGGATATGCCTGTTTTATAGATTTCTCTATTTGATGTAAATTCATCACCTCCTGCGTATTGAGTATACTGTTGAGTCTCGTCCTGTATTGTTCCGCATTGGACTGTTTCCATAAAATTTTAGGCAAAAGCTTCATGTCAATTGTTTCGTTGCTAACAATTTCCATGTGATCAAAAGTGACCACAATGGGCATATGGTCCGAATATGGAACCTGCAGTACTTCGAAATTGTTTACATACTTGTTCCATTCCCCTGATACAAAGCTGTAATCTATAACTGATGCTCCTTGGCTCCCTAAAAACGTGTATTCCCTACAGGGATCACCTTTACTGGTCCCGTTGAGTAGTCTGAATCCAAACGAGTCACATAATTCCAATATTTTATTGCCCTTAGCATTGACTGTCTCATCCTTTGATCCACGTTTAATGCCCGCATTGGCATTTTCTATTCCTTCATATGAACCTACTCTCGCATTTAAGTCACCGATCAGTAGTGTATTCGCGTTATCTCCACAGATTACAAATTCTTTGAGTTTCTCAAAGTCTTTCCCAATGGTTACAGTTAAGGTATGTTGGGAGTATACGAAATTTTTCCTTTCCTAATTCAATGACTACATATATTGTATCCTCATAAGAACTAAATTTGCACCCCAAATTCCGCAAATCCTTTCTAAATCCAAAATAACATCCTCCACTGGCTCTTCCTCTTGTGTGCGTTCTTACAGCTGGTATCATTTTAAGTTCATAGTTTTCAAATTTATGTTGATAGTTTAAAAGGTTGCTTTCCGTAATATAAGTTTCGTATAAAAAGAAGAGTTCAAATTCGTTTATAAAACTATAAAAATCATTAAACAAAGACTTATTACTTAATCCTGCAATATTATACGATAAGATTCTTACATATTTTAACTTAAATTTATTTTTACTTTTAACGTTTATAACATTTTTGGGGCAGACGGCATTACAATTAAAGGCTTTGTTGCGAAGAACCTGTAACGCGATCGTAGTTTGTCACCGCCATTCTTGTGTGTCCACCATTATGACTGACTTTCCGAGCGCACCCTAAAGAGCGATCACTACTGTCACTGTCATCAATCATCTGGTTCAGCAATGACATTCCGCATTCGCCATCACATTTCAATTCGTTGTTTCTATCAAAATAAAATGTTTTTTCTTCAACCATTAATGTTTGACCCTTGATTTCTGTTTCTATGCTCTTATTTTTGGTGGCTATATTCCTTTTGAGTTCGAACAAAAGTCTCCTTCTAGTTCGCGATGCTGTCGGGTAATCTTTGTGTACAGATATTCCGGTGCCACGTAGTTTGCTTTTTGCTTTCAGCACACGGATAACATCTTCCTTTTTTTCATTTTTACAATTACGTTAGATATTGCGTTGTTTCTAGCGCCTATGATTTGTGACTCATCGACAAGGTTGCTGTCATTTGTATCCAAAAGTTCCAAACAAAGTTCTTTTGCTTTCACTACTGGATTTACTCCATTTTGAACGGGTATATGAATGACTATGTTCTTTTCATTCGCTTTTAACTCCAAAAGCTCAACCTGTCCCTCTAAGGAGCTGCACCGCGATTGAATCTGAACTAGTTGCGATTGTAAGGCTGAATTGCTATTCTGTAGTTCTTGCATTTTGGAAGATATTCCCTCCATATTCTTTTTAGTAGGCAAGTCTTTCAGTTTTGCATCGAATATTCTTGACATCGTGCTTTCAATCATTTAATAAAAGTATTATTGATTTTAATATTATTAAATCATGTCTAAAAAAAACATTTAAAACCAGTGCACCACGCTCATAGTTTATGTTTAGTATGTTCTCAATGTATTTGTATCTATTTTGTTTATTTTTGTTTATTTATTTTTTCATTTTGTTTGCTTGTGTTATGCTATTTGTATATCTTGCCTACAAAAAAAGTTTTAGGCTCACGCAAGGTGGTTTGATGTATCGTCGGATAATGAATGAAAAGATTTCTCTTTCTTTTTAACATTACAATTATCAAGGAAGCATAATGAACAGCAAAAGTTGAGAAGAAATTATTTAGACCGTCCCAGTTGGCTTTCTCTTATTACCCAGCTGTCCAAGTGGGAATTTTTTCCTTAGCTGGATGGTTGGAGCTCTAGGGCTCCGCTTAGGGTATGTCCAGTTGTCTGGCTGTCGTTTATGTCAACTGTTTTTTTAGTCAATAGTACCTCGATGGCTTGCTGCTCAAGGGATTTTAACTAACTTTTGCGGGAGCACACCTGCTCACGCATCTTTGTTGCTAAAATTAGGGTATATCCAATCGTCGGACAGGCTCCTATTTTAACTGAAAAACAATAGCAGAACTTTGCATACCTATGTACTTTGTTGGGGCAAACTTTATTAAGAAAAAAATAAGATAAAATGCATTTCTGCATTTGTTACACATACCTTAAGTCTTAAAGTTTCAAGGATCAACTTTTTATACAAAGTGATAGAAGTTTTTTAGTCTTGGTGAAGTGAGGATTATAAAAATTATTTATGTCCTCTAAAAGAAAATCGGTTAAACAATAGTCTAAACTTATTGAAGCTATTGTAAATCACACAGTTAACAACATAACATTCACATATTCGTACATATTACAACTTCAACTCACTTTTTTTTAATAACTTAATCTTAATTTTATTCAGAAAAGCACACATTTATCTAATAGGGTTTTCACACTGGACCAAACACTCAAAAAGTTTCCGAAACCTAGTTGGAGCATTCACACTAAACAAAAACTAGGTTTTGTTTGACGTTTCATGAATATGTGAGTGTTTAAGGTACTTTTTCCAAAAAATTTCTTGACATTTAGTGAAAATCCCACTCAAATAAGAAATACACCTCCCTTTTCTCTCTTTTGTCGGTAAAAATCCCATACTCTCAGAACACTACACTATGGTGCCAAAAGATCAGTTTGTTTTCACATACTTGCGATTGCAAGTAGGTTTTGAGAAGTTTTATCAAAAACTACTAGTTTATGAAAGAAAAAAATGTATGGGAAACCTTGTGGTTTTGGTGTAGGTTTTAGGGTTTTAGACAAAAACCGAGTTTTTGATCCAGTGTGAAAAGCCTATAAGTTTGTAGATTGCAATCTGCTTGTAAACTGAATTTTAAACCTACCTCACGTTGCATTTGCTTCATATGGCCAATTGTGCCACTTAACTGCAATTGCAGTAACTTTCTGCCCAAAATAAGCCAACTGCGCATTTTTACTTGCGATTATAGATACTATAAGACAAGTTATGCATTCGTAAAAAGATAAATTTGTTGGGCAATCAAAACTAACATTACGATGACTAAAAAGGCAGGTCCACCAAATCTGTCTGTCTGCCTGTCTGTTCGTCCATCTGTATCGGCTTATACAGCCTAAACGGCTAGAGCGATTTGCTTCAAACTTGGTACATAGTATTTTTATGACGTCCTACAGAGAGATTTTTGGAATTAGCATTCTAACTCTAAAACTAACGGTACCGGCCATACGATTTTTTGGGGAAAATTGATTTTTCTCAAAAAAGGCTCCTACGATTTTGATAAAACTTTCTGAATAATGTTTGCTGTGGAAACTTTATGTTTTAGTTATAATAGATTTTCAGGAAAAGTCTTATAACGGTACCACTTGACGTATTTCAATGAAATTTTTAATATAGGAGTCTTTTATAGACGAAATAATATAAATTATTAAATTTAAAAAAGACAAATTTTTATTTTTTGGTTTTTCCAAATACGGTTTGATCAATTTTTTTTAAATTTAATTTTTCTGATAAAAACTACGAATTGCTAGAAGTTGGCCTATTAAAAAAAAAATTGGAATATTTTTTCGAAAAGTTAAAAAAAAAAAACTGTTTTTTGAAAAAACTGGTCGAACGATTTTGAAAAAAAAAAAAAATTTTTTAAAATTCTAAACAGTAAACGAAATGAGATGACTCAACTTATTTTGTCCAAAAAACATTTTAACTAGTAATTTTTAAGTGATCAATAAAATTTTATATAATTTTTTCCCTGCTTTTTTTCCAAAATCTCAAACCCCAAGAGCACTGTCACACATTAGAGCAAGTTCATCCGACCCTGCCGTGTTCTTGTGGCATCCCTCCATTAACAAATCAGTCGGCAAAGTGAGAGTTATTTATTATTTTGTATTTGAATAAACTAATTTTGTTAACAGAAACCCACCCCAACCTGACATGCTTGCTCAGTGCGTATTTCTCAAATGAACACAATCGCTTCCTGCTTCTTCTTCTTTTCCCAACCTGGTGAATGAATGATACATACAAATTCAGATTCACCTATTTATTTATTTATTTATTTATTTATTTATATACCGAGTCTCTTGCACTCTTACAGATATGTAATAAGTTCTTAAGAATAGGTTTATAAATCTTACAAAATATACATTTCTTATCTAAGAATAAATAAATCATATAACTTAAGTTTAAATTTATTTCTATCATCATATAAGTCTAAGGCAAAGCATTTGGAATTACACATATAATTGAATACATTTGGTAATTGGTTCATTAAAGCCATATCTACAAACATGTCGAGGAACATACAAAACATTCCGTTGGCGAATTTCTCTTTGAGGGACATATATTTGAAAATTTTCCAAAAGGTTAGGACACTTTATACGGTATGAAAAAACATCATGAACGAATACAATACAACTAACATTTCGTCTGGTTTCCAATGAATCCAAGCCAATTAACGCACACCTGATTGAATACACAGGCTTTTCAGACAAATTCCAATTCAACTGCTTAACAACGAATCTTGTGAAAGATTTATGAACACGTTCCAATCTTATCTGATAAGTGGTATAAGTGGGACACCAAACAATAGAACAGTACTCAAGAAATGGACGAACCAAAGACACATACACAGATTTAATAGCATAAGGATTTGAAAATTCCTCGCAATTTCGCTTTATGAATCCTAACATAGAATTCGCTTTTGCAACAATGTAATCAATATGATACGAAAAGGTCAATTTTGTATCAAACACAACCCCAAGATCTTTCAGAAAACTTTGGGGAGACAAAACATGATTTGAGATTTTGTATTCATGTACAATAGGAACCTTTTTGCGGCAAACAGAGAATGAGTGACATTTATTTACATTCAAACTAATATAATTACGTTTACACCATTCAACTATGACATTTAAATCATTTTGGAGCAAGTCACAATCTTGAATACTTTTCACACGTGAATATATCTTTAAATCATCGGCATACATTAAACACGAAGAATTTTTTAACAATGTCAGAATTTCATTTATAAACACAATGAACAACAATGGGCCTAAATGACTTCCTTGCGGGACACCAGATAAAACCTCAATAGTTCTAGAATAAACATTATCTAATTTAACAATTTGTTTTCTACCTTTTAAATAGTTTGAGATCCATTTCAATAAGAAAGAGTGGATTCCCAAAGAGCACAGCTTATTTATTAAAATGTCATGAGAAACGGTGTCAAACGCTTTGACCAAATCTGTGAAAACTACATCAACTTGACTGCCATCTTCCAAAGAATCTGATAGATACTTGGTAAATAACACCAAATTTGTAGTTGTCGACCGACCTGACACAAAACCATGCTGAAATGGAAATATACACTCTTTAACATTAAAGTATAGTTTCTTAGTCACAATATTATCAAAGAGCTTAGGAACAGCCGATAGCTTTGAAATTCCTCTATAATTTTCAATGCTTTGTCTAGGACCTGCTTTGTATATAGGTGTTACAAAAGAAAGTTTCCATTCGTCCAAAAATATACCTGTGGCTAAAGACAAGTTAAAAATAATTTTTAAAGGAGTAATAAGTGCATGAGAACATTTTTTCAACATTATTGAAGGAATTCCATCCGGTCCAAGACTATAAATACAGTTTATTGACTTTATTCCTTCTACAATGTCTATTGTCGATAAGTATAAGGATCTCTCAAAAAAGTTTGCAAATAAATTACTCGTAGTTTGGATATCTGTAGACGAAATGCCATTGTATGGCATATTTGTTTGAAATCCAAAAATTTTCGTTTTATCCTTCAAAAATGTCCAAAAGCCTTTTGGATTTTCAGTTATTTCAGATTCAACATTCATAACATATAGTTTATATAAAAATCTATTTAAGAATTCGAACTCACGACGCAATTGACAAAAACGTTGCTTATCATTGGTTTCATTCGAATTTTTAAACATTTTATGGGCTTTATTTGTTCCTTTTTTTTAAAATTTATAAGCCTTTTTTATGCCATGGAAGCTTCCACAAGCGTTTTTTGCCTTTACAAGGAACGCAATTTTTGAATCCATCAAACACAATTTTAATGAATGTATCATATATATTCACCTAATAATTCGATGACAAGCGGGTTATTTCATTCCTGAGGAAAGCGTTTGTTGAACAAAGAGGTTAGGCCGCAGCGAGAAGTAAATGCAATAAAGTGCACGACTGGGTCGTACGAACTTGCTCTAATGTGTTAAAATGGTTTTGGGTGCTTGAGATTTTGGGAAAAAAGCGTTGAAAAAATCATATGACATTTTATAAATCACTTTAAAATCAATACCTAAAACGTTTTTTGCAGAAAATGAAGTAAGCCATCAGGTTTCTTTTACGTTTTTGAATTTTGTCGAAAATTTTTTTCAAAATCGTTGGACCAGTTTTTTCAAAAAACAGTTTTTTTTGAAAAACTTTTCGAAAATATAAGACTTTTCCTGAAAAATCTATTCCAACCAAAACATAAAGTTTGCACAGAAAACATCACTCAGAAAGTTTTATCAAAATCGTAGGAGCCGTTTTTGAGAAAATTTAATTTTTCACAAAAAATCGTATGGCAGGTACCGTTAGTTTTGGAGCTAGGATGCTAATTCCAAAAACCCCTCTGTAGGACGTCATAATAATACTATGTACCAAGTTTGAAGCAAATCGGTCCAGCCGTTTAGGCTGTAGGTAACTATACAGACAGACATACGGACAGACAGACAGACAGACAGAATTGTCAGACCCACTTTTTTCGACTTCTCTATCATCGTAATGTCATGTTTGATTGTTAGAATTTTTTTTTTTTTTTTACGAATGCATAACTTGCCTTATAGTACCTATAATCGCAAGTAAAAAAGGGACACAAAACAAATCTGTTCTATCCAACGATGAATTTCGAAAGTCGGGATATTTCGTGTTAAAGTTAACGTTTCACGAAATATGAATCTAGCTAGCTCATATGGGAAGAAAAGAACAATGTTGTGCTGATATGATATGTTTAGATTCATGTTGGAAACAGTTTACTTGTGTAAGTAAGTAAGTAAGTAATAACATTGTTTATTAAAAAAAATCAATTTAACAATAAAATTCGGAAATTAAAAACTTAAAAATTAAAAATTTAAATCTATATGAAAATGTATAAATTCTGATTAATATATTTCATTCATTTTAACATTAAAATTTTTGTTTGCATCAATGGCTCTGTTGAGCCGTCTGTTGCAATGAAGTATCCTCTTTTAAGTATGTAGTTCCTTATGTTAATCTTAGTAATGGTGCTGTTGTGGTTGTTGATGTTGTTGTTTGTTCATTTTGTTGTTGTTGTTGTTGTTCTTGCTGCTATTGCTTACGTTGTTGTTGTTGGCCTTGCTGCTATTGCGTGTGTTGTTGTTGTTGTTGTTGTCGTTCCCGCTACTATTGCTTGTATTGTTGTTGTTGTCCTTGCTGCTATTACGTGTGTTGTTGTTGTTGTCCTTGCTGCTATTGCGTGTGTTGTTGTTGTTGTTGTTGTTGTTCCCGCTGCTATTGCTTGTGTTGTTGTTGTTGTTGACCTTGCTGCTTTTGCGTGTGCTATTGTTGTTGTCCTTGCTGCTATTGCGTGTGTTGTTTTTGTTGTTGGTCCCGCTGCTATTGCTTGTGTTGTTGTTGTTGTCCTTGCTGCTATTGCGTGTGTTGTTGTTGTTGTGCTTGCTGCTATTGCGTGTGTTGTTGTTGTTGTCCTTGCTGCTATTGCGTGTGTTGTTGTTGTTGTTGGTCCCGCTGCTATTGCTTGTGTTGTTGTTGTTGTTATCCTTGCTGCTATTGCGTGTGTTGCTGCTGTTGTTGTCCTTGCTGCTGTTGATGTTGCTCTTGTCGTTGTTTGTATAGTTGGCGTTGGTACTATTGGTTTTGTTGATGTTGATGTTGATGTTGATGTTATTGTAGCTGTGTTGTTGTTTTATCCATTATATTCTCTTATGAGCTCGGAGCGATATTTTATAGCTAGAGCTATGTATTATACCAATGAGATCCAGTTCCCGTCGCCATTAAGGATGTTCACCATGTTTTCCGTACTCAGTGCTCTTAACCCAAAATATACCGGACGTACTTCCTTAAAACTGGGCATGTTCCAAAACAGTGGATAAATGTTTCGTCTTCTCTCAGGTTACACAAGGTGCACTGATTACTTCTGTTGCTCGTTGAAAATGTACCGTTCAGAAACAAAAGTCCTCCTCTTGCTTTAAAAATCCATCCTATTTCAGATGAGCTCCTCTCTTCATGAAGGTATCTATTTCCGACGGTGTAGTTGAGGGGATTATACAGTCCATTTGATGTTGACGCTTGCGATCTTTGTAATGCCACATTCCATTCTCTTTCCATTATTTGCGTGTAAGCCAAATCTTGTGCATTCTGGAATAACCTATTATTTCCAACAACCTCATGGATATGCCTTCCATTGTGTAATCCAGAATTTATTTTTTGTTACTATTTTATTAGCCAATATATGTGGGAGACGGTTCTCGTCATACACACAGAGTACTATCTTAATGTAAGTCATGTGACATTTCATTGTGTAAATAAAAAGAGGTTTTAGTTTAAATTCCAAGGTAAGCATGTAGTTTGGAGATGATGTTGGTACTTTCATGATTTTTTTGTTGAAAATATCGTTGGACCTTTTCCATTTCATCGTATTGCTGATGTCCCCAAGCTTGTGCCCCATACCCTAAGATTGATCTTGCTACTGCGTTTAACAATTCTAGTTTTGATGAATGACCGATGTCCTTTTTTGAAACAAAATTATGCCAAGTCAAGTTTACTCGTAAGCTTGTTTTTGCTTGCTGAGCTCTTTCATTGAAATGTTCGGTCATATTCAACCCTGGTGTCAGCCATAAACCCATGTACTTATATTTGTTGACCACCTCAATTGCTTCTGTTCCGAGAGTCCATCTTTCTTGATTACTTCTTCTACCTCCATTTTTTCTAAATATAATAATTATTGACTTCTCTAGATTAATGATGAGGTTCAAAATTTGGCAATATTCATCAAGCTTGTCCTTTGGTTTGTTTGCAAAAATTTCAATGTTGTCTGCATAGAGTAGCATTCGGATGACTTGTTCATTTATACGTATTCCACCTCCTATAAAATCATGCATGTCGCTGATAAATAGTACAAATAACATAGGACTTAGAAGACACCCCTGTTTCACACCCATTTCTGTATCAAACCACTCTGATAGATTTTTTCAATCCCATACTGCACTTGCGGTCCCTGCATAGAGGTCCTTTATTATGTTAAGAAATTTTGTTGATATACCAATTCTTTTTAGCTTGACAAACAGAGCATTTCGACAAAAACTGTCGAACGCTGCCTTGAAATCTACAAAGAAGGAGTAACTTTTGTAGCGTTCATTCATCCTGATTTTGACAATGTTTAGTAGGTTGAATATATTATCTGAGGTGCTATATGCCTCTCTAAACCCTGCTTGATATTCGTTCACAATTTTTACTTGCTCTATAGGGCAAGTATTGGTTTCGTGCAGAAAAAAAAAATCGAGGTTTTAATCAAACATGACATTACGATGATAGAGAAGCCCAAAAAAGTGGTTTTCGCCATACCGTCCGTCGGTCTGTCTGTGCGTCTGTGCGGATGTGCGGATGTGCGCTTTTTCACGCCATGCTACAGCCTAAACGGCTTGACGGATTTTCTTTAAACTTGATATATAGCAGTTTCAAGAAAATCCATTGTCGAGGTTTTTTTTATTTTGTTTTAGCCCGGCTCAAACTGGTACCTTTCAAGTAACGGTTTTTTTCATTTGGGATTTGCTCGAAAACGGCTCTAACGATTTTGATTAAATTTAGAATTTAACTTACCTAAAATATTTCTAACGAAAAGCGTTTTTTGTTTTTGGCTTAAATGGTCGTAACGAAAATCAGGTTTAAACGGCTTTTTTTCAAATGGCCTTAAGTTCGCAACGGCTTGATTGAATTGACTCAAACTTCGTTTGGCATCGTTTTTCATAGTGTTCTATAGGATGGCTTTGTAAATTTTTCAGTGAAGCCTTTCTAAATGGTAGCTCCCATACAATGAGCCGTTCAGTTTTAGCCAACTTTTTTTGGTTTTTTCTAATTTTCTCAAAAATGGCTCTAACGATTTTGATTAAATTTGGTGTGTTATATTCTTTTAGTGTTCTTAAGAGAACTGCGTTTTTAGTTTTTGGCAAAAAATTCTAATAACGGAGATCTGATCTTAACGTTTTTTTTTCAAATGGCCATAAGTTGTCAACGGTTGTATCAAATTCAAACAAACTTTGTTTGGCACAGTTCTTTACAACTCTCTATCAGATGGCATTGCATTTTTGTCAGTTACTCTTTTTTAAATGATGGCTCCCATACAAAAAGCCACTAGGTTAAGGCCAAATCATGTAGTTTTGTCTAATTAACTCAAAAATTATTCTGCCGATTTTTATTTAACTTTGTATGTAATATACATAGAATGTTTTGAAGAAAACTGCGTTTAATGCTTTGGCTACAAATGATAATAACGGAAATTTGTTTTAACAATTTTATTAATTTGGCCATAAACGGACATTCATATCATTAATAGCAACCAAAAGATGACATCTCAAATTTAAATATTCAAAGGCTTCTTAAAGTAAGTCCAGTTTATCGGGTTTTCCAGTTTAAACCAAAATTTTGTAGGTTTTCCCAAATTTTTCAAACATGCCCTTTTTCATATTGCTCGAAGACTTTGTTTTCATCGTACTATTGCACCAACAGAGCATTTTTTCCCCAATCCTGTAGTCTTTTCAGTAGTATGCCCGTGAAAATTTTCGCCATGGCATTCATAAAAGAGATTCCTCTGTAGTTTTGTGTGTGGTTTATGTCTCTTTTTACTTGCGATTATAGGTTCTATAAGGCAAGTTATGCATTCGTAAAAAAATTTTTTTTTTTGGGCAATCAAACATAACATTACGATGATAGAGAAGCCTAATTAAGTGGGTCCGACAATTCTGTCTGTCTGTCTGTCTGTCCGTCCGTCTGTATCGGCACCTACAGCCTAAACGGCTCTACCGATTTGCTTCTAACTTGGTAGATAGTATTATTATGACGTCCTACAGAGGGCTTTTTGGAATTAGCATTCGAGCTTTAAAACTAACGGTACCTGCCATACGATTTTTAGTGAAAAACTAATTTTTCTCAAAAACCGCTCTTACGATTTTGATAAAACTTTCTGAATAGTGTTTTATGTGCAAGCTTTATGTTTTGGTTGGAATAGATTTTTCAGGAAAAGTCTTATAACGGTACCTCCTACAGGACCGGTTTTTTTAAATCCGATTTTCTCGTAACCTGCTTGACGGATTTCAATGAAATTTTTAATGTAGAAGCCCTTTTATAAAAGAAATAATAAAAATTTTTAAATTTTCCAAAAAAAGTTTTTTTGAGTTTTTTAAAAAAGTTTCAAAATTTTTTTTCAATTTTTATTTTTTCCAAAAACGGTTTAATCTATATTTTTTTAATTTTATTTTTCTGATAAAAACTACAAAGTGCTAGAAGTTGGCATACTCAAAAAAATATTGGAATATATTTTCAATAAGTTTTTCAAAAAAAAATGTTTTTTGAAAAAACTGGTCGAACGATTTTGAAATTTTTTTTTTGTAAAAATTCAAAAAAGTAAAAGGAACCTGATGGCTTATTTCATTTTCTCCAAAAAACGTTTAAGGTATTGATTTTTAAGTGATTTATAAAATTGGATATGATTTTTTCAACGCTTTTTTCCCAAAATCTCAAGCACTCAAAATCATTTTAACACATTAGAGCAAGTTCGTGCGACCCAGTCGTGCACTTTATTGTATATGTTAAAGATCAACTATTTCTTAAAAGATGGTTCAACGCTTTCTGTGTGTTGGATCCTATTGTAGATTCCAACCAGACGATCCAAAAGTACCTGTGGTGCGTGAATAAAAATTCGTACGGGACACGGTCGAATCGGGCAGCTTTGTTTGTCTTTGCTTTGCTCAGTTCTTCTTGGATTTCGAAGTTCGTAATCGCCATCTAGCTGTTCATTCCAAATTCTTCTATGGTGTCTTCCAGTGTTGCTATGGCCTAGAGTGGAGGGTTCGAGAGCCTTTGAAAATGATGTTTAAAATCACTGCTTTTTATATTTGATCCTATTCTGTGATTCTTGTTTCGTAATTTGTTTGCAATGTCCCACCAATCTTTTGTATTCCGTACGTTTCTAAGACTGATACATAACGCTTGAAAGTAGAGCTTTCTTTTCGTCTTACAGGTTTGCTTGTATTTTCGATTTGCTTGAAGGTATATTTTTTTCAGAATTTCTGTGGTATCCCTTCTCCATCTGTTTAGCCATTTAAAAGCATTTTTCCTTAGGGCCATGCACGCTGTATCAAACCAGCTTTCTTTAAAACTCTTTTTTTTTTTGCTAGATTTCTCTGTTCACCAAATGTTTCCTTGATGATTGCTATTATCCCTTCTGTCGTCCAACTGCCCACTCCAAAATCACCTACTTCTTTTGTCAGAATCCTTTGTTGAATTCCAATTTTGTAATTGTTTCCATTTCGATTCAGCCAAACTAGCTTGGGAAGCAGACTCAATTCTTCAGAAGGTTGAAAGCCAGATAATTGTAAAGTTAATACAAGAGGCATATGGTCTGTGTAGACCATCTCTTCTACTTCAAGTTCTTTCACTTGGTCAAGTACATTATATGAGGCTCCCCAAATGTCGTTAACTGAGCGACCAACAGAACTTATGAAGGTGAGATTTCCTTCATAATCACCCGGTGTACGCCCGTTTAGTATTATAATACCCTCATCGTTGAACGTCTCAATAAACCGTTTTTCTTTGTTGTGTATTACCTTGTCCTTGGAATTTCGTTCTGGTTTAAGAAGTACATTGAGATATGCAGTTTGTTCTTCCATTAGTGTTTGGCTTTCTCCTATACGTACATTGAAATCTCCCATGACAATCACGTTTTGAAAATTTGATTCCTGTAGGATTCTATTGTACACTAGGTAGTCTTCTTCCCATTTGTTACAATTAAGATATGTAGGCAGCACATATAGTTCACTGTTGGTTGAGACTATGCGGATAACGTCTCTATCCAACGATTTTTTGTGCACTCAATTCTTAGGCCATTGTTAATAACGTGACTAATTCCAACTAGTAGTCCACCACTCGCTCTTCTAAATTGCGCCGAGTGTACTGCTGGTGCCCATATTAATTAATATCCTGGGAAAATTTTTTATATCTCTCAAAATGATCCATAAGAAATGTTTCATACAATAAAAAAATGTTAAATTTACACAAAAATTTAAAAAAATTTGGGACTATTAGTTTATTTGCTAGTCCTGACACATTGTAGGAAACAATTTTAATTTCACTTTTATTATAATCTCTTATATCTAATTTTTCATCGCAACAGACATCTAACTGCTAATTTGAATAGGTTTCAGCTTTATTGGATTCCAGATGAAAATCTATTTTTGTGAAATCCTTGTTATACAATTGACCAAGAACCGCAGCATCTGGTTTTGCCTTACTTTTCCGAGCTTCTGCCCTTGAACTTAATTGACTTTGATTTATCAGTTTTTCTGATTTCATTTCTTATTCGTAGCAGATAATTGTAATGCTCTCTTTCTTTCTGTGTCATATCAGTGTTGCCACAATGTTACAAGTGTAACAAAAGTGTAACACTTTTTAATTTTTGTATACTTTTGTTACGATGTTACTTTTTCTCCGGTTTTGTTACACTTTTTTCCATTAAAACCTTATATGTTTTGCTCTTTAAGAAATATGGAAAAAAGTTTAACCTTTTTCTTTCGGACAATCTTCCAGCGACATCTGTGAATGAACTTGTTTGTTTGCACAACTCACAAGCATAGCAAAACGTCCAACTGCGAGTGGGAAATGGGAATGAAAACGAGAAACAACAAGCAAACAATAACTACAGTTATTTTTATGTCTCGCAGTTTGCGGATCGCAGTAGCCGTAGACAAAATGTGCAAATAAAGTTTGTGAAATTGAATTGAAATCTACTTTTCACGAATAAGAACTAGAACGAGTTTCTCGGCTAAAAGTTTTTGTTTTGCTTTTTTTTATTTATTTAACACAAGATGGACAGTTAGGTCAATACAGAAAAACTTTTTTGGCAAAAAAATATAAAATGTATGTGTTGGTTTTTAGGTTTATAACAAGATCAAAAGTTAAAAGCACAAATCCTCAACCTGCTGCAGCTGAAACACAAACGCAACAAACTAATCCATCTTGCTCTTCCTCTTCCATTTTTTTGATTCTTGTGAGTTTTTTGAGTTGAAAAACGATTTTTTTTATCTCTTTGAATACCATTTTTTTTTTATAATGCACTCGCACTCAAGGGGATATGAATACCCTTATAATGATTTAACATGTTGGAGCAAAGAGAGAAGGAATAGAAAGATAGGAAAGAAAGGTGGTACAGTGGTTTGAGATTTTAGGTGATAATTATCTCAAGTAAATTCCACGGGTGGCATCCAGTTGAAACTTGGGAAATAAATAAAAATTGCTGCCCGGGCTCGGATTGAACTCACAGCTCTCAGGTTAAGCAACCAAGCACTACATCCACTGTTCCATTGCCACCCGTAATGCTGCTGAGTGTGTTTCGAACTGGACGAGAAAATTCTTCTTATCACCTCTTCCTATTCTTAAAATTCTGACGATTTCAAAATTCTCATTTATTTTAAGGATACTTTTGCATAGTATCCATATATCATTTTTGTCCAGTGCATCCTTCTCGAATCCTTTAAAAATGAGATCGTTTTTTTCTTGTGAATTTATCGAACGTTTCGTTTTTTCTTATGCTCTCTTCTTTGTTTTTTTTTTTTTAAGATTGGAATTTTCTTTTTTCAATTCTTCTATTTCTTTTGAATGCAAATCTACTGTGTCCTTAGTGCCTTTCATTTCTTTCTGTATAATTCTTCGAATTTGTTCCATCATAGTGTCCCAGGTGGTCATTTCAACGACTGTTTGGTCTAATTTGGCTGATTTTTCGTCCGAGCTTTCAGGCATTTTGCGAGAGTTTGGTTTTTTGCTCGGTATCCCAACCAAATCCGGTGAAAGCTGTGTTCTCGCTCGTTTACCTGTCTGATCCAGTTTGAATGTTAGGTTAATACCCCAATGTAGTAGTTATGTCTATGCAGTAGACTGGCTCTAAATCGCTTTAAAGGTATAGTGGGATTAGATCTGTGCTTTCGCAGTGTAGTCGCCAATAAGCCTACTCAATCTACACAGACTGGCGGGTTGGGTTGCTTCTCTTATCGCTGCCTTTTAACCAGAGTTATTTTTTTTATTACTGTGACTACTTTTCTTTAATTTTTCCCCTGCAGTGTAATCGTTCAACTCAATTGAGGGGTTTACCTAAGCAGATTAGTAGAATGTATTATTTGTGTGTTTGTTTAGTTTTACATTTGCATCACCCTGTACTTTTTCGCTAGTTTACTGAAAATGCCGTGGTTCATCTACCATCCCACAGGTGGCGCTAGTATTGGTAAGGAGATTGACATGTGACAGATGTCGCACTTGACAGTTTTGACAGTTCTCACGCTGATCTTGTTTTGTATTTGATTTTTTTTACATTTTGTCTCTTATGTGGATTTTTTTTTTGGTAAAAGCAAATTTGATCTAAAGTTTGATCGAATTTCCCGTCCGATAATAGTGGCAGATAGATTTGATCAGTTTTTGTTATTGTGTGTGTGTTTCTTTTGACGTTCTTAATTTGGGGCGTGTTTAATCATATGACAATGTCTAACGAGATTGATTTTTCTGTCATGTTATCTTCGTTGGAATAATCTTTAAGCAATTTTTTTTTAGATTTTCGTGTAATACATTTCAACATGTAAAAAAGTAGCTGCAATTAATTATTTCATAAGTTAAAATGTACTTCAATGTGTTTTTAATGTTTTGTAAGTTGAAAAGTTGTGTTCGCATATAAGTCATAATTTAATATTGATAAATTAGAGTTCACCGATTGAACACACCCAACCAAACAAATATCCAATTATTGTTCACAAGCACGATGGATTCATTTGTTAAGGAATTAGAATCAGTTAATTTTTCGATAGTTTTAAATAAAAAGGGAATTGTTTTTCTTGCCGAAGGCAATGTGCTCCTCTAGAACAATTCGAGTAAGTGATAAAATCATAAAAAGGTTAAATTCAAACAATGAATGTGTGCAGTTGGTCGTGTTGTAGCAGCCCCTTACTGCTCCCGCTGTAATGGGTATTCATTTTGTAATTGCGAGAAAGGAGAAGCTATCTCAAGAACTGTACGTTCTCTAGTTCAAAAAAAAAAAAACATACAGAACCAAGACGTAGATTTCTATTATTCCATAGTTGGGGCTAAACACTCCTGAATTATCCTTGTGGTTTTGATATTGCTCGACGACTCAGCATACCAGAGTGAATCAAATTTGGTTGTGCCTTGATTAACCAAAAAAGTGTACTTTGTTCTGACACATTTTCCATAGTTCTTAACTTGCATAACCTTCGGCAGGATGGTTTAATCGAAATGATCCTCAAGGGTGGCTTGAGCAAAGTCACGTTTGAAAACATCGTTCTCTTGGTCCAGATAGAAAGCACTAAGATATTTATAAATATATAATTCTTTTTCCGTTTTTCCACAATAAAATTCACACAATGCTAACCCCACTATGAAACGAGCGAGCAATTATTGTTCATCTAGGATCTTCATTTTGTATATTCCAATTTTGGAATCGACAGGATGTGATTATGCTAGTGGTGGTAAAGAGGATGTGGTGGTGGTATTTGTAGTTGTGGTGGTTGAGGTTGTTGAGGTGGTTAAACCCACAAGTTTCCTTGGCGGGGAATGGTACTATTGGTAGCGAGATCGATGGAAAACTAGATAGGTTAGACACGTGTTTGACATCCGTGAAATCTCCAAAACAACATTCCTGAGCTGCTACTTTAAGTCTCAAAATATATTCACTTATAGGCTCCCCGTGCTGTTGGATAACATAACGGAACTGAAAAATTTCGGAACGCTGATTTGGTTTCGGAATTGGCAATATGGTTAGGTTAGGTTAGGTTAAGGTGGCTGTCAGTCAACGACTGACACACTTAGACCAGATACTAGGTCCATTGTGATACCACATATGAAAGTAAGGCACTACCTCAATAATTTTAAAACCAATTGGAACTTTTAACAAAGCGATGGAGACAGTGTATGTCTGTCTGAGTTAGGTCATTGATATCGTTGAGGAAGAAATCTCCCAAATGTAATTTTCGTCTTTGTGAGAGAGCAGGGCATGAACAAAGAAGATGTGTTATAGTCTCTTCTTCTTCCTCGGCCATGCAACTTCTGCAGAAGTCGGTCGAGAAGACACCGAGTCTAGTAGCATGTCTGCCTATAAGACAGTGTCCAGTTATGACACCGATTAAGGAGCTAAGGTGTGATCTACCAAGAGATAACAAACATTTGGAGCGTTTTGGATCTAGTTTTGGCCAGATCTGTTTTGTCGCCTGACAGGTAGTCAAATTTGACCACCTTAGATTTGTTTCGTTCATGGCATCGTGTTTTAGCATGAGTTTACATGTAGCGATAGGTATACCAATTTTCCTCCTGTCGGGTGAAAGTGGTTCAGTAGTTCCATTTCTGGCGAGTTCATCGGCCTTGCAGTTTCCTGGAATATCTCTATGTCCCGGCACCCAAAAAAGGTGAATGTTAAACTATTCTGCCATCTCCGCGAGAGATGTGCGACAGTTGCGGGCTGTTGCTGAGTTCGTGGAAACCGCCTCGAATGATTTAAGGGCTTCTTGGCTGTCTGAAAAGATGCGGATATACGACGTGGATATCACGTTTTCCTTGAGCCAGGGTAGAACCTCTTTTATCGCAATAAGTTTCGCTTGGAACACGCTACAATAGTTAGGGAGTCGGAAAGATAGACTAAGATTTAGTCCTTTTGAGTACACCCCGTCCCCAACCCCATCTCTGGTTTTTGAACCATCAGTGTAGAAATGAATCGAATCATCTCTCGAGAAATGTCCTTCGTCCCAGTCAGACCGTGATGGAATGAAGACTCGGAAGTTGTTTTCAAAAACGAGTTGGGGTATGGTGTAGTCAGAGTGACTTGGAATCGTTCTGAATGAATTCAGAATAATAGTGTGGCCAATCGAGTTATTGGTCCATTGAGACGTGGCTCTGAGACGGATTGCTGTACTCGCGGCCATTTGTTTACTAAAAATGTCGAGGGGTGTAAGATTAAGAAGAATGTCTAAGGCAGCTGAAGGTGTCGTACGCAGTGCCCCAGTGATACATAGACACGCTGATCTTTGGACTTTGCTTAGGTGGTCCCGGTAGGACACTTTATCCAAAGCAGTCCACCGTACTGTTATCCCATAAGTTAGTATCGGTCTTATGACCGCTGTATATAGCCAGTGGGTAATTTGTGGGGATAAACCCCACTTATTCCCTATTGCTTTTTTGCAAGAAAAGAGAGCCACCGTGGCCTTTTTTACTCTTTCCTGAATGTTGGGTTTCCATGTGAGCTTCTTATCTAGAACGAGGCCTAGATATTTAGCTTCATTTGAGAAAGTTAGTGGAGTTCCATTGATGGACGGAGCATTTAGGTGTGGAATTTTATATTTCCTTGTGAAGAGGACCAGTTCAGTTTTGTGAGGGTTTACTCCTAGCCCACATTTACCAGTCCATTTAAGAAGCTTGTTAAGAGCTGTTTGCATTAGCTCAATAAGAATTTGAGCATGTTTTCCTGATATCGCAATGGCGACGTCATCAGCGTATGCAATCACTTTGAACCCCTCTGCTTCCAGGTCAGCTAGAAGTTCATTGACAACTAAGTTCCATAGAAGAGGGGATACGACTCCACCTTGTGGTGTACCTCTGCTGACGGATCTTCTTAGGGAGACATCTCCTAGGGTTGAGTTGATTAGCCTACTTTTAAGCATAAGATTTATAAGCTCACTCAGGGATCTGTCTACTTTAAGATTGTCTAGTGCCGTTGTGATTGCTTGGTTGCTGACGTTGTTGAAAGCACCCTCGATATCAAGGAATGCTACCAGAGTATACTCTTTGTGATGTAGGGAATATTCGATAGCGCTTACTAAGGTATGCAAGGCAGTGTCTACCGATTTTCTTTTGCAGTAAGCGTGTTGTGCTGTAGACACTAGAGTTGTGTCTGTGGCATTTCGCAAATGGATATCAATTAGACGTTCTAAAGTTTTAAGAAGGAATGATGATAGACTTATAGGTCTGAGGTCTTTTGGATACACTTGGGAAAATGTTCCCGCTTTCGGAATGAACACAACTTTTACTTCCCTCCATAATGATGTAACGTATTTCAACTCTAAACATCCGTTCAGTACTACTTCCAGGATAGGGATAATAATATCCATAGACTGTTGAAGTTCTGCTGGTATTATACCGTCAGGTCCAGCAGATTTATATGGATTGAAGCTGTTGATGGCCCATTTTAGTTTTTCCCTAGTGACTAGACCAAGTTAACTAGTATTATTATTGGTTGATCCAATTGGACTACAATCAAGGTTTGCTATGTTAAGGGAGCTACCTGGGAAATGGGTGTCAAGTAGCAAGTTAAGCGATTCTTCGCAGGTATTGGTCCATGAGCCGTCTGCTTTTTTAAAGAAGGTAGGCATTGTAGGATTGGTAGAGAGAATTTTCCTTAATCTAGAGGCCTCTGAAGTATCTTCTATTTTACCACAGAAGTTCCTCCAGGAGGCTCTTTTACTTTTCCTCAGCTCTTTTTTATATAATTTCAGGGATTCTTTGTAGGAATCCCAGTCTGAGATTTCTTTGGAGTATTTAGCTCGGTTGAAGGACTTTCTACAAGTTTTCCTGAGCGGTTCAAGCCCCGAATTCCACCAAGGTGGCTTCCGTTTTGCTCTTATACGAGTAAGAGGGCAGGAGGCTGACATTGATTTGTTAAGGGCTGCTGTTAGATCATTGACTTTTTTGTCAAGTTCGTTTATATTAGAAGGGATTTTCAAAATATCAGGTTTGATTAAACTTTTTAGAGTTTCCCTGTATTTTTGCCAATCAGTCTTTCGATAATTACGGAAGGCTGGTTGTTTATTGGTGTCATCAATAAGTTCGAATTGGATGTATCTGTGATCAGAAAATGAGTGCTCTGCAGACACCTTCCAATTCGTGATCCTATAATGAATCGAATCGGAGACAAGTGTTATGTCTAAGACTTCTTGTCTGTTTCTGGTTATGAATGTGGGTTCATTCCCAGTATTGGTTACAATTAGGTTAGTACTAAGAATATAATCAAAAAGAGACTCACCTCTATCATTTATATTTGTACTCCCCCTGACTGTATGGTGTGCGTTGGCGTCACATCCAATTAGGAGGCACATATTTAGCCGCTCTGAGTCCTCTACAATTCTCCTCAGCATGTCGCTGGGGAGGGGGCCGAGATGGTCGTGGCCAAGGTAAGCTGAGGCAAGCCAGTATACGCCTTTGTTGGTCTGCAATCTGACTGTAGTAACGTCTCGATTGCTGTAATCAGGGAGTAAAAATACATTAATATTACTTCTCACTAATATGCAGGATCGTGGATCACCTTTGTCCAATGCATACAGCAAGTAGTACCCAGGGGTCCTGAGTCCATGAGCAATAGATTTGACAATCCATGGTTCCTGGATCAGGACAATATCTTCCCCTTTTGTTTGCAGTCGGAGAAGAAGGGAGGCCGAAGCCAGTTTGGAGTGTTGGAGGTTAATCTGTAGTAGCTGAACCATCTCGCTTGCAGTTTTCCAGACCACCTCTCACAGTGCTATTGAGGTATTCCTCTGAGTCTGACTCCGAGGATGACCGTAAAAGAAAATCTTCATTATTGTAGTCTTCAGTCTCCATGTCGGAAGGACTGTCGACAGTGTGAGCATCCAAGTCGGATGCGGTATCTGGTTACGATGCAATGAAATATTCTGTCACATGGTGACACCGGTTAAGTCAACTTCGCAAGCAACTCGTACAGGGCTTTACCCATACTTGCAATTAAAAACTTTTTTATCATTATCTTGGACATTATTTAAATCGCACAATTTTTTTCATTTGATTTAAAATTCTGATATGAGATATTTTTAATTTTAGTTATGAAAGTATGATGGGTTCTGTTCAAAATCCCGAAAACCAAAATCCTGAAAGTTCAAAATCCCGAAAAGTCAAAATCTCGAAAAATCAAAATCCCAAAAAATAAAAATTCCGAAAAATCAAAATCCAGAAAAATAAAATCAAAATCCTGAATGATCCAAAGCTACCAAAGTACTGCTGATTAAGAAAACTGTTGACACAAGTGCCTGCCAGACAACTGGACATACCCTTAGCGGAACAACGAAGTGAGCGGGGGTGCGCCCGAAAAAGGGAGTTAAAATCCCAAGATCCCGCAAAGCGGGCCACTCAAATACTGATGATTAAGAAAAATGTTGACTCGAGCACCTGCCAGACAACTATACATAGCTTTAGCGGAGCAGGGGGTGTGTCCCCGACAAAGGGAGTTAAAATCCCTAGATCCCACAAAGCGGGCCACCCAAGTACTGCTGATTAAGAAAACTCTGGACATAGGCGCCTGCTACACGACTGCACGTATTACAAATCACGAATTCTTTGATTTGTAAAGAGAACATACGTTATGACCAAAAAACCATATCTCAATCGGATGAATTCCCCAAAAAAATGTAGGCTAACACTAAAAAATTTCTATGGGAAGGGCAACAAAATCCCCAATAGATAATTCTTTAGCCACTATCTCAAAATGTCCAATAATCCCCAACATATTTTCTTAATGTTTACTTAGGTTAGGATTTTCTCTTGGGGATTTTGACTATGCCTGGGTTTCTTCTGTGGAATTTGCCTTTGGGGATTTTCTTTTTGGGATTATTCGACCAATCATCACTAAACTGATTTTTCAGTATTGATTGCTATTCAGGATTTTTTCGGGCTTTTGATTTTTGGGATTTTGTTTTTCAGGATTTTGATTTTTCGGGATTTTGAACTTTCAGGATTTTGGTTTTCGGGATTTTGAACCGAACCGAAGTATGATAGATATCTACATCAGATCTAAATGTATAACGGTGATTACAGTTAATGATCATTATTGAGAAATCAAAGCCCACACTTCTCATTCGAATTTTGACCTTTTCGTTTCATTAAGCCTAGAGCCAATAAGCTGGCATTACCAAGAGCTCTCTAGTACTTTTACCGGTGGTGCGTGAAAATATGATTCATTTTGCTTAAATGCATCATTAGGTAAGTTTTGTTTGAAATATTAAGCATAACATAAAGGGCGGGTGAAATGAAGCAGCAAGTTACATACATTTTATGTTTATTGATACAAAGTCAATAAAGATGAGGAAGACATTGGTGTGAGAGATGAGTCAATTCACAGAATGGCTGAGATAGTAGGGCCTGTACCCGGCTCGGTTTGACCTGTTATTTGGGGTGATATAGTCGAAGCCATATTATATTTATAAAGCCTTAGTACATTTTTCGCTTAAGTCTTCCATTTAATCCCAAATAACAAACTAGCACTTAATAAATCTTACCTTCATCACGAACATTTCCCATTACGATATCATATCCTTCCAAATTAGCGGCTCTCAATAAATTCATTGGATCAGCTGGAAGAAATGCTCCATCTACAGTCGGCGCTGATGGAAAGCTCAATATTCCTGAGTATGAGTTCCATTGTTGAACGGAAATCGTTTTAGCATCAACAGCCCGCATGCAGGCCATCACGGTCAAAGGTGATTCCTTAAAGTAAATTTTATTTAAGAAACAAGATAACAACTCCGAAGCAAATTTACCGCCAACATAGAGACATTGCAGTTACAATCATTAATTAAAGCTTTCCCTATTTCTACAGCCTTTTCCGAAGTCATATGACTCCATGGGGCATTCATCGTACCCGATTGCATCATGCCACGCTTGACAATACCTTTTGTGACAGGTGATATAAGCTGAGCGTTCACTGAACTTGACCCGGCTGATTCACCGAACAATGTAAGCCAGTCAGGGTCGCCACCAAAAGTCTTTGCATTGTCTTTCAACCATCGAATAGCCAGAGCCTGATCCCAAAGACCAACGTTACCAGGAGCTTCCTCTTCGTAGCCAGGAATTTCTGGGGCCAAGTGAAGAAATCCGAATGCTCCAACTCGGTACTGGAAAGAAGCCACAATAACATTGCCAACCGCTGACATAATATCAGCATTGTAAATATCAAGCGTTGCTGAACCAGTCATGAAACCGCCCCCATATATCCATATGAGCATAGGAAGACCGGTTAAGTTTTGATGATTTTGATTGTGCTCATCAGTTTTACCTGGGTGCTGCAAATATACATAAAATGTTTTCTGTCTTTAATCGCTTAATGCAAAATGTGTATATTCTTAAGTAGCTTCTATTAAATTAATTTTATAAATAATATTAAATCCTCTATTGCTGAACTAACTTTGTGCGTCAATTTTTTACTTGCTCTTCACTTGGTAAGTATTGGTTTCGTGCAGAAAAAATAAAATGCATGACTGGGTCGCACGTACTTGTTCTGTGGGTGCAATAGTACGATGCAAACAAAGTTTTCGAGCAATATGAAGAACTTATGTTTGAAAAACTTGGGAAAAACTAAAAAAGATTGGCTAAAACTGGAAAACCCGATATACAGAAGTTTACATTAAGAAACCTTTAGTATATCAAATTTAGATGTCATCTTTTGGGTGCTATAAATGATATAAATGTCCGCTTATGGCCAATTTAATAAAATTGTTAAAACAAATTTTCGTTATTATCATTTGTAGCCAAAAACTTAAATGCAGTTTTCTTCAAAACATTCTATGTATACATACAAATTTTAATAAAAATCGGCAGAATCTTTTTGGATGTGCGGATGTGCGCTTTTTAACGTCATGCTTTAGACTAAATTTGATATATGTACGAAAGGTTTCTTAACGTAAACTTCTGTATATCGGGTTTTTCAATTTTTGCCAAAGTTTTTTAGTTTTTTACAATTTTTTCAAACCTGAGCTCTTCATATTGCTCAAAACTTTGTTTTCATCGTGCTATTGCACCCACAGGGCAAGCACGTGCCACACAGTCGTGAATTTTATTTATTTAATAAGCATGAAAATTTAGTTTTTTTTATTTCTATCTAACTTTTATCCTGACGTTACTCCACGGTTTCCTCCTTTTATTAGAGTTTATGAAACACATAAAAACTAAATAAAAATTTTCTTGCACGTTATATTTAGTTTTCTAAAAAAGTACAAGACCTTGGAGCACCTTTCCGTTTATGTATTAATTAACGGGAGCATTAAATTTTGAAAGCTTACAAAGCTAGAACCATTTTGCGTAATTTATTGAAAAAAAATTGAGATGTTTTTTTGCGATGAAAATGATTTTCATTTTTTTACTTGCGATTATAGGTCCTATAAGGCAAGTTATGCATTCGTACAAAAAAAAAAAATTTTGGGCAATCAAACATAACATTACGATGATAGAGAAGCCTAAAAAAGTGGGTCCGACAATTCCGTCTGTCTGTCTGTCTGTCCGTCCGTCTGTTTCGGCACGTGTACAGCCTAAACTGCTGGACCGATTTGCTTCAAACTTGGTAGATAGTATTATAATGACGTCCTACAGAGGGGTTTTTGGAATTAGCATCCTAGCTCCAAAACTAACGGTACCTGCCATACGATTTTTAGTGAAAAATTAATTTTTCTCAAAAATGGCTCATACGATTTTGATAAAACTTTCTGAATAGTGTTTTATGTGCAAGCTTTATGTTTTGGTTGGAATAGATTTTTCAGGAAAAGTCTTATAACGGTACCTCCAATAGGACCGGTTTTTTTTAATCCGATTTTTTCGTAAGCCGCTTGACGGATTTCGATGAAATTTAATGTAGAAGCCCTTTTATAAAAGAAATAATAAAAATTCTTAAATTTTTCAAAAAAAAGTTTTTTTGAGTTTTTTAAAAAAGTTTTAAATTTTTTTTCAATTTTTGTTTTTTCCAAAAACGGTTTAATCTGTATTTTTTTAATTTTATTTTTCTGATAAAAACTACAAAGTGCTAGCAGTTGGCATACTAAAAAAAAATGGAATATATTTTCAAAAAGTTTTTCCAAAAAAAACTGTTTTTTGAAAAAAACTGGTCGAACGATTTTGAAAATTTTTTTTGTAAAAATTCAAAAAAGTAAGAGAAACCTGATGGCTTATTTCATTTTCTCCAAAAAACGTTTAAAGTATTGATTTTTAAGTGATTTATAGAATTTCATATGATTTTTTCAACGCTTTTTTCCCAAAATCTCAAGCACCCAAGATCATTTTAACACATTAGAGCAAGTTCGTGCGACCCAGTCGTGCAATTTATTTTAATAACTGTTGTGAGTCAGGGTTCCACGGTTGACCTACTTTGGGAAATTAGAAGGGCGGCGGCTCGCTTGTCGTTGCACGGCTGTGCTCGAAGGAATTGGGGGTGGTTCCCTGCGGTTTCCACTTATTCCTCCTGCTCGACAATCAAAATTATCATCCCAGAAAAGGAAGAAGTAAAAGGAAAGGAAAGGAGCTTGGAAAAAGAATGACTCTACGTTAACAGGTATGAAAACATTACCACAAATCGAAGGACTTTGTCGCTACCTGAAGGATCATGTAAGTACAGTGCTTTTAATTTAAAACTAACCTTAATAAACCAACCTAAAATTATGCATAGCATAATAAAAAAATTTAAACTTCCCATTGTTATGCCTGTTACATTTCATGTATATTACACATATACGGTTCCATATTTCCTCATCAACCCACTTAATCCATTGCACAGCAATTATGCATATAATGCATAACTGCAGTGTCACACTGAATGTGACGCAATGGTATAGTGGGTCACTTCCACAATGCGTTTCAGGTCAAAGCTGAGTAATGCATTCTGGAAGTGAGTGACACCAAGAAGTCCCAGCTAGGTCGCCAGAACTGAGAGTCGATACCTAACTATCGAAACGAACGGTCGTATTTATTACAACATTTTGGCGCAGCCGGTTTTCGAACCTCGATTTTTTAAATATATTTTGTAAAAATTAAATCCTTAGAATAGTGAATTTTGATAAGAATAGAGAAATTCGTGAAATAAAAAAAAAGAAACCAAATTTTTTGATTGCTAAATCATTCATGTGAACGTTTGCATGAAATAAAGCGAATTTGTGAAACAATTTCAAGGAAAGAGGAATTAAAAACATTCTGAAGTGTTCCATCGACTAGTGAAAAAAAAAGTTCAAGTGCAAGTAAACATTGAAAAGACAAATTTCCAATAAATATAAAAAAAATTTTCAACAACAGACAGCAGGAAGCAGCATAACGACGAACGTCAAAGAGGAATTAAAGAAAAATATAAAAATCGCAAGTATAACAATAACTTTTTACGAGTATTACATACATTTTTACTTGCGATTATAGGTACTATAAGGCAAGTTATGCATTCGTAAAAAAAAAAAAAATTCTAACAATCAAACATGACATTACGATGATAAAGAAGTCGAAAAAAGTGGGTCCGACAATTCTGTCTGTCTGTCTGTCTGTCTGTCTGTCCGTATGTCTGTCTGTATAGTTACCTACAGCCTAAACGGCTGGACCGATTTGCTTCAAACTTGGTACATAGTATTATTATGACGTCTTACAGAGGGGTTTTTGGAATTAGCATCCTAGCTCCAAAACTAACGGTACCTGCCATACGATTTTTTGTGAAAAATTAAATTTTCTCAAAATCGGCTCCTACGATTTTGATAAAACTTTCTGAATGATGTTTTCTGTGCAAACTTTATGTTTTGGTTGGAATAGATTTTTCAGGAAAAGTCTTATAACGGTACCTCCCATAGGACCTGTTTTTTGAAATCCGATTTTCTCGTAAGCCACTTGACGGATTTCGATGAAATTTTTAATATAGAAGCCCTTTTATAAACGAAATAATATAAATTGTTAAGTTTTGCAAAAAAAATTTTTTTGAGTTTTTAAAAAAAGTTTCAAAATTTTTTTTTAACTTTTGTTTTTTCCAAAAACGGTTTAATCTATATTTTTTTAATTTTATTTTTCTGGTAAGAACTACAAAGTGCTAGAAGTTGGCATACTCAAAAAAAATTTGGAATATATTTTCGAAAAGCTTTTCAAAAAAAACAGTTTTTTGAAAAAACTGGTCCAACGATTTTGAAAAAAAATTTCGCCAAAATTCAAAAACGTAAAAGAAACCTGATGGCTTACTTCATTTTCTCCAAAAAACGTTTAAGGTATTGATTTTAAAGTGATTTATAAAATTTCATATGATTTTTTCAACGCTTTTTTCCCAAAATCTCAAGCAACCAAAACCATTTAAACACATTAAAGCAAGTTTGTACGACCCAGTCGTGCACTTTATTTTCTTATTTTTCCAGTTTGATTGTTGTGTACATTTTCTTTCTTGTTGTTTTTGCTTGTTGTGACCTTTAGGCTTAAAATTTTTTTTTTATCGTATTAAATTTCTCTTTGAGGTAGGTTAGTAAAAATCGCAACCAGTGTTGGCAAGTAAGTTACACGAAGTAAGTTACTCGTTTAGTTACGCGTAACTAATATGAATTAGTTACGCCCAATATTTGGCGTAACTAATGTAACTAAATGTAACTAACTGTAACTAAATAAAACTAACTCTAACTTAATAATAAAAAGGAAAAAAAATCACATTTCATCCTGAATCCCAATCGACTATTGACAAAATTCTTTTATTAGCAAGGGCAACGGCAACCTGGCAAGGAATACATATTGAAATTACTATGTTCCTGATGAAAAGGAAATCTAGTAAAATATTATATTCTTGGAGCATACAATAGATTTTTACTTACATTTGAAGTTTTCCCTTCTTTCTTGAGACTCCTGGACATTTCTTTGTTTATTGCGATTTATTTTTGTATGGTAAATTCAGATTTGATCTCAGATTTGGTCTCAAATTGCAGATTTAGCTCACCCAAAGGAAATCAAACGAGATCTATTTTGTTTTATTATTTTGATTTTTTTTTTTTTTGCAGAAATAAAGTAATTTAAAAATGTATTCCTTGCTAGGTTGCCGTTGCCACAGCTGGCAGCTGGCCCAGCTTTGCCCTAAAACAGTGTAGTCAATCGTCATTTTATCGGGTTTGTGGACGGAACTTCTAAATTTCAATTTAACATAAAATGTGAGTTTTTGTATTTGAAAAATTCTATTAGTTATAGTTAGTTACATTAGTTACATTAGTTACATTAGTTACGTGTAACTAATTATAATTTCAAAGTTACGCGTAACTATCCAACACTGATTCGCAACTGACGTTTTCAATTTATTGTATGTAGGTCAAGTTCTAGTTCTAGTTCTTGTTATACATCGTTTGGTTTTGGCTCCACAATTTGTTTTTGTTGTTTTTTATTTATCGTAAAAAAAAACATTGTTTTTAGTTTATGGACAATATAGAAGGTCCTGAAGCTCAATCAATAGAACAAATTAATCAATTGAAAAAAGAGCTAAAAGAGCAAGGTCAAGAAATTAAAAATTTCAACCATACTTTGTTGTCCGAACTAAAAGCAATAACAAAAAGGGAAGTGTATGCGCTTATATATGCACAATTAAGTTCTCAGTGGGGTAAGTTTACCAGGCTCGAGGCAACTGATCTTAAACTCACAGAGTATTTAGAAGCAGTTAACAGGCTTACGGATAATCACCAAGGTGAAATCCAGGCGCTAAGGGCTGAGCTTAACAATATCAATAAGGTAAGATTTAGCTTAGACCGCAGCCAGCTTGAGGCCGAGCGGGTGAACACTGAAGGCGAAGAGACCGCAGAAAAATCAACAGTCGCAATTATGTCTAGCGAGAAAATCGCAAAGAAAATTGCGCAGATCGTGCCACAGTTCTCCGGGGCAAGAACACCCAACCTATCAGGGCAGGTGTATGAATTCCTAAACGCGTGCTCTTTAGGTCTCAAATGTATTGACGAGGGTAGCGAATCTGTTTACGTGACAATGCTGTTAACCAGATTAATTGGGGATGCCTTTGAGTTGGTTAGAGGCAACCAACCAGATATTCTTGTTATACATCGTTATCATATCTGACCGTAAGAACGTTGGACAGCTTGACTGCAGAAATAAAACAGTCCCACCAACTTGCGACGGAAGATATTCATGCATTTGCCAGGCGTCTGACTACCCTCCAAACTAAGGCGATAGACATTATTGACGCAAGCTATAAAGAGACAGAATCAGTGGCATTAAAGTGAGAAATCAAAAATTCAGTTATAGCCAGTTTTAAAATAGGTCTCAAAGATTCTGCATTGCGTCAGTTTATGTTAACAGTCAGTATGGATGAACTGCAGACTCTTGCCGACACGGCACTTAAAACGTCTCAGCTCTTACATCCCCGATATCCAAAAATATATATATAAAAAAAAATACCATCACAAAAAGTAAATATGAAATCAAAATCCCTCCACCAAAGCAAAATTCACTTATATTAATTTTTAACTTATATAAACACTTAAATTTACCGTAATTTATTTATTTATTTCATCAATTGGTTAAGATCTGCTGATTACAAAAACAAAAAGTTAAAATAATGAACTATTTACATTACACAATTTTAATATACATTTCACAATAAAAAATAAACTAAAAAGACAATATTATAACAAATATTAATAGTAATAAAAGAATTTCCTTTTTAAAAAAAATTCGATTCCATTGCACATCAAGAAAAAAATTTAAGGAGCCCGAAAACGGTGCATTACACCCATAGTTTCATCTATGTAAAGGAATGTAGAAGCACTCATTTCTAGTGAACGTGTAGGAACATAAAAAGGTAACGAAGGAAGCAATTCCGTAGAGGATATGCGATTATCTTAAATGTCTTAAACAAGCAAAACACAGTGAACTTGCCTGTGACATTTAGGCCTATTTTAAGAAACCATGTTGGTAAGCGGATAAAGATTCTTTAATGGTACAATAAAGCCTTTGCGTAACAATTTTTTTAAAAAATTTAGCACTGCCGAGAGCTTAGATATAGGTCTATAGTTCTTTACTAAATGCTTAAAACCGCTTTTATAAATTGGATTTATGAAAGAAATTTTTCATTCATCTAGAAAAATACCAGTTTGAAGAGATTTTTTCAAGATACAGGTAAGAGCATTCCAAAAGGAAGTTGAACATTTGATAAAAGAATAGGAGGAATGAAATAATAACCAGCTTTTTTGTTGCATTCATTTCATTTAAACTTTCTAGAATATTTCGCTCCGAGAAACTGCGTAAATAAAAATCAGTAATAGGATTTAGATTTTGATGAAAAACATCAATAGTGGAGTCAATGAAGGTCTTAACTCAGAAGTCCACAGAAACAGGTCCGATTTTGATTATTTGTTTTTGGAAATTTTTGTTTATTTGTATTGTTCAAAATCAAAAACATTTCAGGTAGGGGAAATAGTTAATTATATTTTTTAAGCAATATGTTTGTTTATATTATAATATTGACTAATCCCAGCATCCCTCTCACCTTCAACTATCAGAACGTGCGAGGCCTGCGCTCCAAGACTCAGTGTTTTGCAACAAACTTATGCTCTACCCTTTGAAATCTATGCCCTGACTTAAACAAATCTTGCCCCTAGTATTAAGAATCAAGAACTGTTTCCTTGTTCATTCAAAGTTTATCGCGATGATGAACTAAGAAATCCTTCTGATAAATGCCCTAGCCGCGGTGTTCTACTAGCAATCTGAAATAAACTAGACTCTTCCCACAGCGCAACCTCTTCTTCATCGAATCTTGACTATGAATCAATAAAAATATCGCAACCTCACAAATCACTTTATGCGATGTGTTGTAATATTCTACCGTCATAACCTATTGAATCTTACAAGCTCGCCATTGATACAATCGACCACATAATATCTTTATGTAACCTCAATGATGAAATCCTTTTGTTTGGTGACTTTAACCTTCCTTATCTTAAATGGCCTCCATCAGAAGATCAGTCTCATTTTACTGCCCCCAATCGCACCTCTGCCAATGAATGTCTATTTTTATATTACCTAGCCCATTCGAACTTTTATCAAGCTAGTGGTATCCGAAACTGTATATATAGACAACTTGATCTTATTTTCACCACCGATCCTGATAACTCCTCTGTATCACTATCTTCTCTAAACTTATCTACCATCGACAACTGTCATCCTCCTCACATTCTCTCATTGTATCATGATTCTCTACTACCAAGACCCCTACATATCAGTACTCTTATGATTTTCATAAAGCAAACTTCCACCATATTAATGAATATCTCAATAGAGTGTCTTTTAACTTTGATAACCTTATTTTCAAAGATGGCACAGAAATATTTTACCAGAAAATATTAAATTCAATTTTTATCAATGTACCCTTAAGTTGATATAAAACATCGATCGCATCCGCTCCTTCGTATAACCGAAAACTTCGCTCTTTGCGTATCAAGAGAAACTAGTTATGGACAATTTTCCTTCACATTGGATCTCCCACTGTCTATTTAACTACCTTGGTTCTTATTTAAAAATGATCCCAAGTCATTCTTCCGATTAGTCAATTATAAAAGAAAATCCGATGGTTATCCTACCTCTCTCTCTTTCAATACCGAAACCTCGAATAATCCGGAAGCTATAGCCAATATAGCCATTTTTTTGCTACCTTTTTCAAGAAATCTTTAACCGGCGATTCTTTCGTACATGACGAGGATTATTTTGATTATTTTCCAAATTTCCCCCTTGGTTAATTCCTTTGTTTTACTGTCGACCCCAATGTCGTTGGGAACAAGTTAAATCAACTCAATGATAAATTTCCCACAATTTTCATGAACAAACGCTCCTCAGCTCCCTCTATCCCTCTCTCCAAAATGTTTAGCCTTTCACTTTCTCAAGGAGAATTTCCTGTGATATGGAAAACCTCTTTTATAATCCCTATTCACAAAAACGGGCCAGAGAGCGATGTTAAAAACTTTCGTCCAATTGCCAAACATTCACATATCCCTAAATTATTTGAAAGAATTTTATACGAAGTTTTAAGTTTGCGGTGCAAGTCTCTCATCTCTCCTAGGCAACATGGCTTTCTAAAGTATATATACAATAACAATAACAATAACAATAACAATAACAATAACAATAACAATAACAATAACAATAACAATAACAATAACAATAACAATAACAATAACAATAACAATAACAATAACAATAACAATAACAATAACAATAACAATAACAATAACAATAACAATAACAATAACAATAACAATAACAATAACAATAACAATAACAATAACAATAACAATAACAATAACAATAACATAACAATAACAATAACAATAACAATAACAATAACAATAACAATAACAATAACAATAACAATAACAATAACAATAACAATAACAATAACAATAACAATAACAATAACAATAACAATAACAATAACAATAACAATAACAATAACAATAACAATAACAATAACAATAACAATAACAATAACAATAACAATAACAATAACAATAACAATAACAATAACAATAACAATAA